>MU378577.1:0-13869 GCA_022495175.1 Hypoxylon argillaceum | reverse complement strand
ATGTAAAAAATTTATAATATTTTTGTTATTTTTATAAATAGTTTTTAAAATTTTATAATATTTAAAATTTTTGTTATAATTAATTATAAATTTAAATTTAACTTTTTTATTTATAATTATTTTTAATATTATAAACTATATTTAATTAAAAATTAAATTTTTAATAAATTATTAAACTTTGTTTTTAATATTTATTAAATTAATAAAGTTTTATAACTAATTTAATATATTAAAAATAAAATTAAAACATTTAAATAAATAATATATTTATAATTTGTATTGTAATAAATAAATTTATTTATTTATTAAATATTTATTAATATAATTTATTAAGTTTATATTTAAACTAGTTTAATTTAAAATGTTTTTATTAAAATAATAATTTATAAATATAATTATTAAATTATATAATATTTTTATTATAATTTTTAAATATTTATATATTTATATAATATAAGTTATGTTTATTTTTAAAAAATTATAATATATTTTTAATTAAAATATAAAACAACTAAAAAATATAGCTAAAAATATTTAAATATTAAATATAATTAAATTAAACTTTTATATATATTTATTTTTTAAATAAAATATTATTATATTAAATTTTTATTTAAAAAAATATTTATTTATATAAATAAAATTTTAATTAAGTTGTAATAATATAACATTATATTATTATATATTAATATTTATATTATTTTAAAAAAATTTTAGCTTTATTTTTATAAGTTTAAAAAATATTAATTTATAATATATTTAATATTTATTAATGTTATTATTTACAAGTTTGTTTATTTAATATTTTTAGTTTAATAATTTCGGTTTTTTTTATAATAGTTTTATATATTAAATATAATAAAAAAACAAAATATATAAAAATTTATTACTGCTTAAATATTACTTTAAAATTTTAAAAAATAGCTAACTTTTTTTTAATTATAAATATATTAAAAATCTTTATTTAAAAATTTAAAAGTTTTATAAAAAAATATATAATAAATAATTTTTTAAATAATAATAATTTTTTTTTTAAAAAACAATATAAATATATTTTATATTGGCAGTAGCGTCTATAGCTAAGATTGTAGCTAGAGTGTAAAAAAAATTATAAAAGTCCATGCTTACTTAAATAGCTGTTTAATAAAAAAAAAGCTGGTCTAAACTTTGTACTACTAAGTTTATTTATATAACTGCTTTTTTAAACTACTTTTAAACTTAATAATATATAACAACATTAATAATACACTTTATTTTTTAATTTTAATAATTATTTCTAAAACTAAGCTCTAAAGTTTAATATAGTAACTAATATATTTATTTACTTAATTAACACTTGATTTATTCTATTTTTGTTATTTTAATTGTTGCTAATTTATATTTATATATTTAGTATTGAAAAAAAACAAAAAGTATTTATAAACAACTTGTTTGAAAAAAACAAATGCTTTAAAAATCTACTTAAAAAAATAACAAAAAAAAATATTAAACTTTATTTTAAAAATAAAAAAAAAAGTTAAAATAAAATTTTTATACGCGAATATATTAATAATTTTAAAAACACTTATTATTTTGAACTAGAAACAGTTTATTAAGCCGTTTAACAAAAACTACAGTAAATATTCGAAAAAATAACTTTAACAAAAGCAACAGTAGCAAAACTTTTAACGTTAATTAAACAAGCTACTAAAAATTAAAAAAACCTTTAAAATACTTAGTTAAATATAAATAAAAATAATAACGTATATAATTTAAACATTAAACAAAAAAACAAACGAGTTATTTTATATATTAACATAAACTTTTTTTCGTTATTTTTATTTTATTTTTTTTTGTTTTTTAATTTAAATAATTCAAAAAACTCAAATATACAATTTATAAAAAAAACTAGTACAAGTACTAAAAGTATTAATACTATTAAATTTAAATAAAAGTAGCTTAAATATAAGCTTAATAAAAAAAATTACTTTTAAAAAGTTTTAAATTAGCTAATTTATAAAAAAAACTTAAGTTTAATATTATAAACTATAAACTATATTTTTAATATACTTATTAATATATATAAAAAGTTTATATTAATTTAAGCTATAACTAATATTTATAAAACAGCTTTTTTAAATTTAATAAAAAGTATTATTAAAAGTAACAAAATATTAAAAATCTTTAGCAAAACTTATAATATAAATAGCTAAATTTATTAAAAAAACTTATAAAATAACTTAATTAATTATAAATATAATAAAAAAAATCTCATTATATTTATTACTAAATAGCTAAAATTAGTACATTAATATAAAGCTATTAAAAAAAAGTTTAGCTAAAACTAAATTATTACTTTATTTTTTGCAGCTATAAAAAATAAAACTACAAATTAATATAAAATTATTATAAAAATAATAAAATAACAAAAGTATTTATTATAAAACTTTGTTAATAAATTTTATAATAATTTTAAGTTTTATATTAGTTAAAAATTTTTTAACAAAAACAATTATAAAAATAAATTTTTTTACAATATATAAAAAAGCAATTAAAACAACAAAAAAAACAAAAAGTTAAATAAAAAGTTTTAAAACAAAAAAAAAAGCCTAAAGTGCTTTAAATGTAATAAATAAAATTACAAACAAAAAAATTGCAAAAACAAAGCTATAAACAATTAAAAAAAAGCTTTTAATTAATTTATAGCTAATTTTACAATTATTAAAAAACTTTTTAAATAAAGCTTTTTTTTAAGCTTTAAAAATATAACTATGTTTTATTTAGTTAATATAGAGTTAATTAATTTATAAAGCTTTAAAAATTTATATAATTATAAAATCGCTATTTTTTGATTTTAAGAAAAAAAAAACTTTTATTAAACAGTTGTTTTAAAAAAAAACTTTTATTAAATAGCTATTTAAAAAAAAAACTTTTATAAAAAATCGGTATAAATGTTTTATTAAAATATTAAAACGCTAGTAAAAATATTTAAAGCAGTTTTTTATAGTTTAAATAATTATACTGTTAAATTAAAAAAAATCAATATAGTTAGTATATATTATATTAATTAATACTGTAAAAATATTTTATTTAATATAAAAACAAATGTTAAAATTATTAACAATAAGTTTAACTTTTAAAAAAACATAGTAATTAACTTATAATTAAAAAATAAACAGTACATTATTAACATAAGCAAAAAACTTATATTAGTTTATAAAATAAATACAATTTTTAAACAATTTAAAACGTTTAAAAAAAACAAATATAAAATATTGATTTGTTATACTTTTTTATACTTAATGTTTTTTTTAAACATTTTTTTTAGTAAAAAATTTTATTTAAAAAAAAGCTATATAAACAAGCAAGTTTTATAAAATTATAAATTTAAAGTTATAATTAATTTAAATATTAAAAAAAAAAGCTTTTTTTTTTAAATTTATAATAAAAAAGAACTTTTTATTATTTGTTTATTTATAATATAGTTTATAACAAATTAACAATAAAAATATAAACTAAACATATTAAATACTAAAAATTTAAAAAAATTATCATTAAAAACAATAATAAATAGTTAGTTATATATAACTATTAAACTAAAAAATAAGCTTATTTTTTAGTACTAAAAACTATACTATTTTAATATAAAACGATTAATTTAAACAATTAAATAAACTATAAATATAAATATTAAATCTAAAAAAGTAGAATTTTTTTTTTACATTGTTTATAATTAAACAAAAGTACAAAAAATTATTTCGAAAAAACTTATTAAAAAAATAGATTATTTAAACAAAATAATTTAAACAAATCTAAAAAAACTAAAACTTGTTTTTATTTTAAAGTACAAATATTTTAGTTTTATTGTTAATAATATAAATTAATATAAAACTTTTTTATTTTATAAAACTAAAAATAAAACTTAAAAAACTATTAAAAAATATTTAAAAAATATTAACTGTTTATTAAATAAATTAATTTTTTAACTAAAAAATATATACATTAAAAAAGCTAAGCTTATATAAATAAATAGTAGCAAAAAGTTCAATATAAACTAATTTAAAAATTTCTGCTTTAAAAAAAACATTATAATAATTAATTCAACACTTATAAACTAATATTAAAACAGTATAACAAAACAATCAATTAACTTTATACAAAACAAAATAAAAGCTTTATTTATTTAAACTAAACTACTTATATATTTTTAACTATAAAACATATAAATTATAGTTTATATAATTAATTAAACTAGTTTATTTACAATTAAAAATTAAACTTTGTATAAAATATTTTATAATATTATAAAACTTAGAAAAAACTATATACTATATATAAGCAATTTTTACATTATTAATAGTTATTACATTATATTTATTAATATTTCAATAAAAATTATATTAAAAAAACTAAATGCTTATAGTACAAACACTGTATTTTTAAGCTACAAAAAATCTAGCAACTATATAATATAGCTTATAAATAATAATAAAATGTTCTGCATACTATATATTACATTTTATAATAGTACAAATAATTCAAATAAAACTTAAAACTTAAAAAATATTATTAAATCGTTGCTACAAAAAGTCTAGTAATATTTTTGCAAATATAACTACAAAAAAAACAGAACTAACATTTGTAACAAAAATAATAACATAATAAATAAAAATATCTCGAACAAAAAAACGAACAACTAAAATAAAACTAAACACTACTAAATAAATCGTAACTGCTTTATTATAAAAAAAAGCGTAAAAAATAAAAGCTATTTGTATAATAAACTTTAGTACAATTAATTTGTAGTTATACTATTAACTAGTATATAAAAGTAAAAAGTATTAAATAAATATATAAATATATTATATATACTATAGCTAACTTTAATTCAAAAAAAAAAAAAATCTATTAAAAAATTTATTAATTCAAACTTTTTAAATAATTTTAACTTAATAAAAAACTATAAAAGCTTTTAAATTAACAGAATATAAAAAACTATAAAAAAACTCGAATCAATTTTTAAAAATATATATAACACTTAAAAAAAGTTACACTTAAATTATTTATAAATTTTATTAAATATGTTTTTAATTAAAATTTTTATTTCAAATAAACTTATTTTAAAAAAAGCACTTGAAAATTTTAAATAAAATAAATAGCTTAAAGCTATTTTTATAAAAATATACAATTATTTAAATAAAAATACATTTAAATTTATAAAATATAGCAAAATAAAACTATTTAACAATTTAGTAAACATTATATAAATAATAAAAAAGAAGTATTTATTTATAAAAAAATTAAATAAATATAAAGCAAAAATTTATATTAAAAGTTTTTTTTAAAAAAAAAAAGTTAACTATAATAAAACTTCAGCTTTTACAGCTAAAGTTACTGCATAAAAAATTTTAATAATACTAGTTACAACAAAATACTAATATATTATTTAAATAAACTTTATTTCAATTTATTTTAACAAAAATTTATATAAAAAAATTTATATAAAACAGTTTAAAATACTATTAAAGTATTTTAAAACTTTTTAAAATAAAAAAATCAAACATTAATAAATAACAAACTATATTATTAAACTTCTGTTTTTTTTATATAACTTTAAACAGTTAAGCTATAAGTAATAAATAAAAACTAAAAAAATTATAGCAAAAGTAAAATTTACTTTTTTAATTTTAAATAATACAGTTTATATAAATTATAATATTAATAAAACTATAGCATTTTATATAAACAACTTTTTACTATATAGTACTAATTTTAATTATTTAAAAAGTATAGCAATACAAATAAAAAAACAAATTTTTATAAACAATTTTAAATATACAAATTAGTTCTTAAATATAAAAATTATTAAAAATAGTTTTATAAGTAATATATGTTTTAATCAATTTTAATATATTTAAAAAACATTAAAGTTATTTAAAATAACTACATTATATAAATGTATTATTTTTATAAAAACAAAAAAAAATACATATGTAATAAAAAAAAAAAAAAATTCTGCTTTTAAAAAAAAAATGTATAAGTATGCTTTTTTACTAAAAAAACTCAGCTTTTTTATATAAATTTTAAAGTTTAATATTAATTATATTATTTCAACATAAATGCAATTTATAAATAACTTATTACTAAAATATTTAATTAATATAAAAAAGTTAATAAAGTATTTAAAAAAAAACTCAAATATAAGTTTATAATACAAAGTATTAAAAAAGAATCATTTTTACTACAAATACAATAAAATTAGCTTGTTTACTGTAGTAAATATTATACTATTGTTAGATTTAAAAACTAACAAATCTACTACAAAATATATAATTTTTATTAATAGCAATTTTATATTGTAACATTTAAAAGTACAAAATGTAATTATAAAACATTTAATTAAAAGTAAATTTATTACAATAAATAAAACTACAAAAAACTTTACATAAATATACAATTTTTTTATAGAACTAAAAGTTATACTTTAAAGTTTAATTACTTTTTTTTACAATAATATAAGTACTATTATTTAGTACAAATTTACTGCTATATTTAAGTAAAAAAAACATATATATATAACATACTATTATATTAATTAAAAAATTAAAGCAAACTATATATATATTAAATATATTAAATTAAAAAACAACTTTGCAAATAACTTTATTAAACTTTTTAATTATACTAAACATATAAACTTTTTAAATTTTTTTAATATTAAAAAAGTTAATTAATATATTAATTCAATTAACAAAAAAACAAAGCAGAACTAAGTTTTTTTACTATTTTTTAATATTAAATAGTTAACTATTTAAAGCATATTTATTAACTAACAAAAAAAAAAAAAGAAGTTATTACTAACTATTTATTTACAATTTTATTTCTTTAAAAATTTGTACTTTTTAATGTTTTAAAAGTTATTATTTTTTATAAAGTTACTAATTAAAATTGTAAAATTAATTAACAGTTAAAAAAAAGTACTTACTTGTTTTAATTAGTCCAATTTTTTTTTTTAATAAGTTTTAATAAATTTTAAGTTTTAAGTTTTAAAGTTTTAAGTTTTAGTATAACTATTTTAATTCAGAAATAAAATAAACTTTTATTAAAATTTATATATTTTTAACAAAAAAATAAAACTAAAAATATTGTTAAAACTATTAATAATTGTATAAAATTTATACTAAAAAGTTAATAGTTAACTAAAAGCGAAAATTAACAATTTTTAAAAAAAATAAAGCTACTTTTAAGTGCAGCTGCTACACTTAATTAACTAAAATGCAAATACATTAAATAAATAACGCAGTAATATATATACATACTTTAATTAATAAAGCAGCACTAAAAGAAGTGTTTAATTTTAGTACTTGTTTATTTTTTACTTTTTTAAGTTTTACATTTATATAACTAGCTAAAAAAAGTATTAACAATAGTATTTATAACTAAAGTTATAACTAAAATATAAAAAGAATTATAAAAGTCCGTGCTTACTTAAATAGCTGTTTAATAAAAAAAGAGCTAGTTTAAACTTTATACTACTAGGTTTATTTATATAACTGCTTCCTTAAGCTACTTCTAAACTTAGTAGTACACAACAATATCAATAATATACTTTATTTCTCAACTTTGATAATTATTCCTAAAACTAAGCCCTAAAGCTTGACATTTTATAAATATTATAAATATTTAATTTTAATAATTAAAAAATTATAATATTATTAATAAAAATATAATAAAAGTTTTAATATAGTTATAATAATTTATTTCTAAATTTTTAAATATAAATAAAATTTTTTTAAAAGTTGATTAAAATTATAATAAATTATTTTAATTTTTTAAAACTAATTATAAAAAATTTATTATAATATTTTTAATAAGTTTTAAATTAATAAAATACTTTTAAAGTATAAAAATAAAAAATAATAATTAAATATTGCAATTTTATTTAAAGTTTATAAATTAATAATTAAATAAAAATAAACTTTTTTTTATATATTTAAATTATAAAAAAAAAAAAAAAAAAAAAAAAAAAAATTAGCTTATTTATTTATTTTATATAATTTTATTTATAAAATTAATTAAATATAATATTTATTATTTTTTAATTTTAAATATTAAAAAAATATATATAAAAGTTTAGTTTTATATTTTATTAGTTATTTATTAATAAAATTTATATTTAATTTTTTTTAAAATGTTAATAATATTTTAATTTTTTAAAAATTTAAATATATTTTTTAATAACTATAAAATTTTTTTAGTTATAATTTAATTATTTATATAAATAAATTATTTATTTAAAACTTTAACTTTTTTTTTAAAAAAAAACTTTTTAATTTTTAAAATAAAAGTTATTTTTAAAATTTTAAACTTAAATTTTTTTATTTTAATTTTTTTTAGTAAAAAAAATATATTTAAAAATTATTTATTTATTATAATTTATATTATATTATAAATTATATTATTAATAAAACTAATAAAAAAATTTTATTTTGTTTTAATATATTAATTGATATTAATATATTTTTAATATTTAATATAAAATAAAAATTAACTATAATATTAAAATTAATTAAATATATATTTAATATTATAATTATAACAATAAAAGTTATAGTTAATAATTAATTTATATAATAAATATTAAATAGTTTAAAATTATTTAAAATATAAATATTTATTTTAATAATATTTATATTTATATTTTTTATATTAATTTTTAATTAATAAATATTTTTAATATAATAATTTTAATTGCTATTAATTTTATAATTATTATTATAGTTTTAAAATATTTTTTTTTATATATTTTTAATATTTTTATTTATATATTATTATTTTTAAATTATATTAATTTATATTTTTTTAAAAATAGTTTTAATTTTTAACAATAAATTAATAAATATTACTAATTTAAATATAATAAAATTAATTAATATTATTATATTATTTTTTTAAATTAATTTAAATATAAAATTTTTATTTAATAATAAAAGTTTAAAAATTATAAATATTTATATTAAAGTAACTTTTTATATATATAAATATATTTAAAAAAAAATTTCAAAATTTATTTTTAAACAAAAAAATTAGTTTAATATTATAATTTAATATTTAGTTTAATTTTTTAACTTTTATTAGTTTTAAAAACTTATATTTATTATATTTTAATAAATAAAACTTAAATTTAATTTATTTTATATAATATATTTTTTGTTGTTTATATTTTTAAATTTGCTATGTTTTATTTTAATAATATATTTAAATTAATAAAATAGTTTTTAGTAATAAAAATATTACTTATTTTTATATTTAAATAAATTATATAATTATTTTTATTAAACTTTTTTTTAATAATAATTATAAAATATTAAAATATTTTATTAATAGTTTAATATATTGCTTTAAATTTATAAAAATATAAAAAAGCTTATTATAGCTTAAAAATAATAAGTTTAATTTTTAAATTAGTTATATTTTTAAAGTTATAATTAAATATAAAAAAAATAATATTGAAAATAAATAAAAAGTTTAATTATTTAATATAAAGCTTTAAATAATAAAATAAATTATTTTTCGTTAAAAATAATATATAATATTGTTTATATATATGTATAGTTAAATGTATAAATAGTATATATATAATTTGCTTAAAGATTTTTTTAATATATTTTTATATATATTAGTTATATTTTTTAATTAAATTAAAAGTTTTATTATAATATTTATATATAATGTTATAATTAATTATAATAAAAGTTTTATTATTTAAGTTTAAATTTAAAAACGAAAAATTTAATAAAAAAACTAAAGCTTTTTTTTTTATATATTATATAAGTTTAATTTTTTTTTTTTAATATTTATTTTAATATTTGTTATAATTACTTTTATATTTAAAACTTTTTTTTTTTTATAAAAGTTTATTATTTTTATGCTACAACTAAAAAAATATATAATTTTTATTATTTTATTTGTTTTTTTAACAACTATATTAGTAAAAAAAAAACTTTTAAACAGTTACTATTATAATTAAAAGCTTTATTTTAACAATATATAACATATATTTTATTAATATATTATTATTTTTAAAAAAGCATAAATAATTTTTAATATTTAAATTTATATATATATAAATAATTGTTATAACTTTATATTAATTATTGTTACTTTTATTAAAAGTTTTTATTGCTTTAATATATTATAGCTTTTTTTAAATAAAATATATTATTATTATTTTATTATATAATATATTTTACAATATAAAAATATTTTAATTGAACTTTTTAGTTATTATTATAAACTATATTAAAAATTAATTAATTAATTTTTTTAGTAATATATTTAATTTTTAAATTTAAAAATTTATTTTAGCTTTTATAATTAACTTAGTAATTTATTATAAAATTGCTAATTTAACTAAAAAAATTTATTATAAAATTAAAATTTAACAAATATTTTTTTTAATTAACTTTGAATTTTTTATAAAAAAGTTAAATCGTTTAATAAAACAATATATATTAATAAAAATCAATTTATTACTATTAACAACTATATTAATATTATTACAATTTTTATAATTAAATTTAAACTAACTAATATTTACTTATTTAAAACAATATTAATATTAAAAATTAATATTAACAAAATTAAAAGTATTATTTTGTTTATTAAACTATAAAATTAATATTTTTTTAATAAAACTAAAAAATTGTATAAATAAAAAAAGTAATATATTATTTTTATTACTACTGAAATTATAACTTAATAAATTATTGTTATTGTTGTTATTTTTGTTATAATTATTAAAATTTTTTTTAAAACTAAAAATTTTAAATAATTAATATTAGTTTTTAAATATTTAATACTGTTAATAATTATAACTATAAATTAAAAACTATAACTAGTATTAATATATAATAAAATATTATAACAAATTATTATATAAAATATTATTATATAGTTTATTAAACAACTTTTTTATAAATAGTTATAATTTAATATTAAATTAAACAAATAAAATAGCTATAACTAAAAAAAATATACTATTTAATATTATAAATATATATTATATAAATATATTTATAATAACTATTGCTAATTTAGCAAATTTTGCTGTTAATACTAATAAAGCTTTAAAAAAATGCTTTTTTAATATTTATAAAATTGCAAATTTTTTTATATTTGTTTTTAAAATAAAAACTAATAATAAAATATATTTTATGTTTTAAAGCATTTTTTATAACAAAAAGTCTGTTTTTTTATAAAACTTATTTGTAAATAAAAATAAAAACTATATAGCTATAAGTAATATATATAAAATAATAAAACTATTACAAATATAATTAAAATAATTAATAAAACTGTTATAATTTATAGCTAATATTAACGTTTTAAAAATCAGTTTAGTTATTGCTGTAATAACATTTATAAAATTTATAATTATTTACTATTAATTTATAAGTTTTGTTATTATTGTTTATATATTATTTACAACTATATTTATTATATTTTATAAAACAAAAACATTTTTTTTGTTTATTATAAACTTATATACTATATTAAATATTTCGTTTATTTTGCAGTTTTTTTTTTTTAATTATTAAATTTATTTTAAAAATATTTTTAAATATAACAGTTATTATTAAACTTTTAAAATATTATTTTTATTTTAATGTATACATTTTGGTTTATTTTAATATTAAACAGTATATTGTTTATAGTTTATAAATTTTATTTTATATATAGCTATATATATAAAAACTAAAGTTTTTAAAGTTTTTAAAATATTAAAATAATATTGCTACAAAACTTTAATTATAATTAAAAACTAAACTGTTGTAAAAATTTTATTACGTTAAATTTAATTAGCTTTAGTATAAAATTTTTAACAGCAACAAATAAATAAAACTTTTTAATTATAAAAAAGTTTTCGTTTTTTTTTACAAACATATTTTTTTATGTTTTTGTTTAATATATATAATAAAATATAATAAAATAATATAGTAAAATAAATAAAATAATTAAGTAGCTATATTAATATAACAAAAAAGTAAAACAAAAGTACTTTTTAAAAATATAAAGTATAAAAATTAAATAAATTTTATAAAAATATTTAACTGTTAATTATTAATTAAACAAATATATATATATAATTTAACAAACTATATAAAATTACTTAATTAATAAAACAAATATATAACAACTTAAAATATATAAAAAAAATAAAAAAAAAGTAATAAAGCTAAATTTAATTATATATAATAAAATTTTAATACAATTATTACTATTTAAATATAAAATAAACTAGTATTTAAAAAGCTATTAGTTAAAAATATTATAAATATTAGTTATAATTAAATATAATTAAAAAAAGTTAGTATAGCTGCTTTAGTATATAAAAACATAAAAATATACAAAAATTTTTATGTCGATTTATAAAAATTTTAATAATAATCGATTATTTAAAATAAAAAACTTGTTAAATACGATTAGTTATTATGTTAAAATAATAAAAATTTAATTTAAACAAAATAACATAATGTTAAAAATATATATATTGTTTAAAAAAATAAAAAATTTTGTTACAACATATATATTAAAGTTAAAACGTTTAAATAATAAAAATTTAATTTAAACAAAATGTTTTTAACAATATATTATAAATAATATATTATTTATTAACAAAAAAAAAAAAAACTAAAAGTATAAAGTTGTTTAATTATAAAATTTATTGTACTACTTAGTATAGTTTATTATAAGTAATATTTATATTTAAATTTATAAAAATATAATATAAATTAAAAAAAGTAAATCTGCAAAATCAAGTTAAAAAAAAAAACTTAAAAGCTTTTTTTGCTTATTTAATTTACTAATATAAAATAGTTTTAATTAAGCTTAATGCTTAAAATATATACAAAGTAGTTTTAAAAAACTTATTTTTTAAAACTTTTATACTTATTTATATTATACTTTGTTAAAAATATCGGTTTTTATTTTAATAAATAGTTTATAATTATAATAGTTTAAAATAAAAAATATTACTAAGTTTTTTTTTTAAAATTTAAAAACTTTTTTATATTAAAAATTTTATATAAAAAAAACCTCTTTTTTTATTAATTGATTTAATAGTTTAGTTATTTTATTATAATTTTTTACAAAGTTTTAATAAAAGTTATAAAAACTTAAAAAAAATTGTATATTTTTAACAGTAGTAAAAAACTTTTATTTATATATTATTTTAACTGTGTTAAAGTTTATTTATATTTTATTTATATTAATAATATAACTTAAAAATTTAGTTTTAATTATATAAAATTTTAACTTTTTTAAATCGGTTTATAAATCGGCATTTTTTAATTGTTATAGTATTTTTTTTATATATTTTTTATATTTAATTAAATTGTTAAAATAAATAAAAATGTTATTTATATAAATATTATAAAAGTTATTTAAATAATTAAACAAAATATTATTTATATATTTTTAAAATATAAAAAATTTATTAATAAACTTAAAAAGTAATACTTTATATTAATAAGCTTTATAACAAATATAAAAAATAGTTAAATTTTTTTTACTTTAATTTATATAAATTTAATAAAATGTTTATTTTATATTAATTTTTATAACAATTTTTACTTTAAAATTTTTAATATAAATAAATATAAAAGTTTTAAAAAATAAGTTTTTTAAAACTACTTTGTATATATTTTTAATATTAAGTTTATTTAAAACTAATTTATATCAATAAATTAAATAAATAAAAAAAGTTTTTAAGTTTTTTTTTTAATTTAATTTAATAAATTTACTTTTTTTAATTTATATTATATTTTTATAAACTTAAATATAAATATTATTTATAATAAACTATATTAAATAATATAATAAGTTTTA
>MU378576.1:0-13878 GCA_022495175.1 Hypoxylon argillaceum | reverse complement strand
ATTTAATTAATTACTTAAATTTATTTATAAATTTATTTATAAATTAATTTATATTTTTTTAATTTTTTAAATTTTTTTAAATTATTTAAATTATTTAATTATTTTTTTAATTGTTATATAAAATAATTTATTAATTTATATTTTAATAATTTTAATTTTAATTTAATTAAAATCGATTTAAATAATTTAAAATATTAAAATATTATTGTTACAATATTATTGTTACAATATTAAAATTAAAAAAAAAAAAAAAACTTAATAAATTAAAAAAAATATTAATATTTTATTTATTATAAAATATATATTATAATTATATATTAAAACTTTTTATTTATTTTTTTTTATTTAATTTATATACCTAGTTTATTATTTAATATAATTAAAAGTTTTATTTAAATTAAAAAAAATTTTATTTAATAAATTATTTACTATAATTTTTTAATTTCTTTTTAATTTTTTAATAAATAATATTTTTATTTATATAATTAACTAAATTATATATTAATTATATAATAATTATATATAAATAAATTATTATTTATATAACTGTTATAACTTTATATAAATTATATTATTTAATAATTTAATTTATAATTTTAAATTAATTAAATTTAAAAAAATATATTACTTAAAATTATTAATTATTATATTATAATTAAATAATAATATAATTATTAAAAATAATTATTAAATAAAAAGTTAAATTATAAGTAAAATATTATTATATAAAATATTTAAATTATTATATAAAATATTGTAATTATTATAGTTATAATTATAATTAAATTAATTATTAATAATATATTTGTTTATATTATATTAAATAATAAAATAAAAAAATTAATATATTTAACTATATATTTAATTATTTAATTTTAATATAAACTAAAATTGTTTTATTTTTAATAAAATTTAATTAATTAATATTATAATTTAATTATTAAAATAACAATATAATTATTAAAACTTTTATAATAAAAAAAAATTAATTAATTTATTTATTTTATTTACTTTTAATATATAAAATTTATTTATAAATTAATTTATATTTTTACTTTTTAAACTTTTTTAAATTATTTAAATTATTTAATTATTTTTTTAATTATTATATAAATTTAATTGTTAATTTATATATTTATAATTTTAATGTTAATTTAATTTAAAATGATTAAAATAATTTATAATATTAAAATTTAAAAAAAAATAACTAAATAAATTAATAAAAATATTAATGTTTTATTTATTATATAATATATATTATAATTATATATAAAAGTTTTTTATTTATTTATTTATTTTATTTAATTTTATATATTTAATTTATATAGTTAATTTATTAATTTATATAACTAAAAATTTTAATTAAATTAAAAATTCTTTTATTTAATATATTATTTATTACAACTTTTTTATTTTTTTAATAATATTTTTCTTTATATAATTAATTTATATATATTAATTTATTTATTTATATTTAATTAAATATTTATATAAAAATATAAAACTTTTATATTTAATTAAATTTTAATAAATATTTCTTTTTTAATTATAAAAATAGTTTTTATATAGTTTTTATTAGCTAATATAATTTGAAATTAAAATTTAAAAATATTAATTATAGTTTTTATTATATATTATATATTTGTTATTATATTTATATATTTAATTTATTAAAATTATTTTAAATAATTTTTAAATTTATATAATAATTAATAAATTATATAATATTTTTAATTAATATATAAATATAATAAATTATTAAAAGTTATTTATATAAATAAAATAAATATTAATATATTTATTTAAATTTAATAAATTATTTAAATATTTATTTTAGTTTTAATTTATATAAAATAAAAATTTAATTTTTTTTATATAAAACGTTTTTAAATATAATATTAAAAATATTGTTTTTTTAAAAGTTTTAATTATAAATTTATAAAGTTTTTTTTAAATATATAATAAATATAAATTATATATTAATATAAATTATATATTAATATTTTTATATTTAATTTTAAATAATAATATTTATAATAAACTTTATATTAATAAAATTAAAATTTAATAATAATTATATAATATTTATTAAATATTTATTTTTAATACTTTTAATAAATAAATATAAATTTTTTTAATTTAATTTATTATATAATTATATATATATTTAAATAATATTTTATAATTTTATATTAATAATAATTTTAAAATTATAATAAACTATTAATTTATATATTAGTTTATTAATATTTATATATAAATTTAAATTTTATTATTATTTTTATAATTTTATATATATTGATTTAATTTTATATAATTTATTATATATAATAAAACTAAAACAAAATATAATGTTATAATTTTATAATGTTATTATTGTTTTTTTATTAAAAATTTATTTTTTATATATATAATATATATATAAAAGTTATATAAATTTATTAATAACTTATTAATATTATATATAACAAAATATAATTAATTATTTAGTAAATAAATAATAAATTATACAATAAAAATTTAAATATATATTAATTATAATTAATATTATTATTTTAATAATTATAAACTTTTTTTTTAATTGTAGTTTTTTATATATATATATATATTTTAATTTTGTTTATATATATTTTTATTTATATATATAATTTATTAATTAAAACTAATATTTTAAATATTTAATTTAATACTTTTTTTATTAATATATTAATTAAATTGTTTTTTTTATTAATTTATAATATTTCAAATATTTCTTTTTTTATTTATCTTTTGTAATAATATAATATTAATTATAAATTGTTTTTTATATATTATATTAAATTTAATTAAATAGTTATATAGTAATTTTAAATTAAAATATAAAATTACTAAAATTTATAATATATTTAATATTTTTAAAATTTTATAAAAAATTATATAAAAAGTAATTATATTATTAAATTTATTAATTATTTTATATAGTTTATTAATTAATATATTTATAATTATTTATTTATATTTTTTTAAATTTTAATAAATAATATTGCTAAAAATTTCAAATTTAAAATTAATATTATTTTTTATATAAGTTTTTATAATTAATATAATTAAAACTTTAATTTATAATATTATATTTATATTATTTATAAATAAATTATTTATAAAAATAAAAAGCTTTATATAATATAAATTAAAAAGTATAAATATTATTTTATAGTTATAATTATTAATTTATTATTTAATTTATTTATTTAAAACAATTATATTAATTTTTTAAAAATTAACAATTTAAACAATAATAAATAAATTATATAAAACTTTTAATTAGCAAATATTATTTATATATATATATTAAATATATTAAAAAATATATTATTATATAAAATGTTTTATATAAAAATTATTTTTAACTAATTATATAATTTAATTTTTTTAAATTAATATAATATATTTGTTTATAAATATAATTTAAATATTATTAAATTTAATTAAATTGTTTTTATTTAAAATTTGTTTAAATTTAGTTTTAAATTTTATTATATAAAATTTAGTTTTTTTTTTAATTAAAAATTTTAAAATTATAAAACTAAAAATATTATTTATTTATAATTTAATAATATTAAATTTTTTAAAGCTATTATTAATAATTAATAAATAAAAGTTATATAAAAAAATTATTATTTTAAATTTTTAACAATAATATTTATAATATATTTTAAATTAATATAAATTTAATTTAATTAATTTATATAGTAGTTATATAATTTATAATATAATTTTTTTAAAATATTTACTTTTAAATTTAATAAACAAATATATATAAACTTTTTATATAAATTTATTAATTAATTATATATATATTTATATAATATTTTATAATTTATATATTATATAATAATTTTAAATTAAAATAAATTTAAAAGTTAAAATTAATTATTAATTTATTTATTATATTATTAATAATTATATAAATATAATTTTTTTTTAAATTATTATATTTTTATATAATTAAACAGTTTTATTTTTAACTTTTTATATAAGCTTCAATTTAAAAATTTAAATATTATAATATTTATTAAAGTTATATTTTATAAATTTAAATATTTTTTATATAAATAGTTTATTAATTTTTGTTATATTAAATGTTTTAAAAAAAAGTTTAAATATATTAATAATATTATTTGTTTATAATTTAATAAATTATTTATAATTTATTTTTTTTTAATTAAAAAATATATAATTTAATTATATAAAAAAAATTAAAAACTATATTGATTTTTTAAATTAGCTTTTTTTTTATACAACTTTTATTAAAATAAATAATATGTTGATTTAACTTTATACAATTAATTATATACAATAGAGCTAAAGCAGAATATAATACTGTAATTATATAATGCTATTGTTGTTTTTATATTTAAAAAAAAATTTTTATATATGCAATATATATATAAAAATTATATAAGCTTATTAATAGTTCGCTAATGTTGCATATAATAAAGTACAGCTAACTACTTAATAAACAAGTAATAAATTGTACAAAAAAAATTTAAATATATATTAACTGTAACTAATACTGCTATTTTAACAATTACAAACTTTTTTTTTAATTGCAGTTTTTTTTATATATATACATTTTTTTAATCTTTTTTTACATATGTTTTTATTTGTATATATAACTTATTAGTTAAAACTAATGTTTTAAATATTTAATTTAGTACTTTTTTTATTAACGTATTAATTAAATTGTTTTTTTTGTTAATTTAGTATATTTTAAAGATCTTTTTTTTTTATACAATTTTTATAACAATATAATATTAATTATAAATTGCTTTTTTTATGTTATATTAAATTTAACTAAATAGTTGTATAACGATTTTAAATCAGAGTATAAAATTGCTAAAACTTATAATACATTTAACATTTTTAAAATTTTTTAAAAAGTTATACAAAAAGCAATTGTACTATTAAATTTATTAACTATTTTGTACAGCTTATTAGCTAGTACATTTTTAATTATTTATTTATACTTATTTAAATTTTAATAAATAATATTGCTAGAAATTTCAAATCTAAAGTTAGTATTATTTTTTATATAAGTTTTTATAACTAATACAATTAAAAATTTAATTTATAATATTATATTTGTATTATTTACAAATAAACTATTTGTAAAAATAAAAAGCTTTGTATAATATAAATCAAAAAATATAAATATTAGTTTATAGTTGCAATTGTTAATTTATTACTTAATTTGTTTGTTTAAAATAATTATGTTAACTTTTTAAAAGTTAACAATTTAAACAGCAATAAATAAGTTGTATAAAACTTTTAGTTAGCAAATATTACTTATATATATATTTCAAACATATTAAAAAATATATTGTTATATAAAATTTTTTATATAAAAATCAATTTTAGCTAATTATATAGTTTAACTTTTTTAAGTTAATATAATATACTTGTTTATAAATATAACTTAAATACTATTAAATTTAATTAAATTGTTTTTGTTTAAAATTTATTTAAGTTTTGTTTTAAATTTTATTATATAAAGCTTAGTTTTTTTTTTAGCTAAAAATTTTAAAATTATAAAACTAAAAGTATTATTTATTTATAGTTCAATAATATTAAATTTTTTAAAGCTGCTGTTAATAATTAATAAATAAAAGTTATATAAAAAAACTGTTATTTTTAGTTTTTAACAGTAATATTTGTAGTATATTTTGAACTAATATAGGTTTAATTTAATTAGTTTATATAATAGTTATATAATTTATAATATAATTTTTTTAAAATATTTACTTTTAAGTTTAATAAATAAATATATATAAATTTTTTATACAAACTTATTAGTTGATTATATATACGTTTATATAATGTTTTATAATTTATATACTATGTTATAATTTCAAATCAAAATAAGTTTAAAAACTAAAATTAATTGCTAACTCATTTGCTATATTATTAACAATTATATAAATATAGTATTTTTTTTTAAATTGTTATACTTTTATATAACTAGTTAAAACTTTTTGTATAATTAAGTAGTTTTATTTTTAATTTTTTATACAAGCTTTGATTTAAAAATTTAAATACTGCAGTATTTGTTAAAGTTATATTTTACAAATTTAAATACTTTTTATATAAACAGTTTGTTGATTTTTGTTGCATTAAACTTTTTGAAAAAAAATTTAAGTATATTAATAATACTATTTATTTATAGTTTAATAATTAGCTTATAGTTTACTTTTTTTTTTTTAATTAAAAAATGTACAATTTAATTGTATAAAAGAAATTAAAAACTGTACTAATTTTTTAAGTTAATTTTTTTTTTTTTATACAACTTTTATTAAAACAAATAATACATTGTTTTTGTTATTTTGTTTTATATTTTTTGTTATATAGTAATAAAATTTAACTTGTATACATTAAAATTTTATAAACTTATTAATTGTACTAATAGTAACATTAAACTTTTCAATAGTTTATATTTTATACAGTTTATTTTAGTTTTGTTTTTTTTGCTATATAAATATTTCATTTTTTAATAGTAATATAAATATTTCGTATAAAATAAAACTGTTTTATTAATTAACTGCACAATTAATTTTAACTTTAGTTTATTTTTTTCAAAGCATTTTTATAGCTTTTTTAATAGCTTTTGCTTTTTATATAATATTTAAAAATAGTAAAAAATTTTAATTAATTTATAAGTAAATACTAAAAATAAATAATATTAATACAAAACTATTAAACTTTGTAATATTATTTAAAGCTTTTATTATTATTTGCAAAATTTTTTTATTTTTTATATAATAACTTATTTTATTTTTTAAAATATTATATATATAACAAAAAAGTTTATATACTTATTTGATTTTATTAACAGCTTAATAAACTTTTATAAATATTTTTTAATATATAATATTTATTATTTTAGCTTAGTTTTAAAACTTTTTAAACAAAAAATTTATATTTAAATTATATATAATATAGTTCAAAAAGCTTTAATATATATTGATTTAACATTTACAAAGTGCTTTTTATATATTTTTTACATTTATTATATAAAAAAATATTGCAGTTTAAAACAACGTTGCTATATCAATTATATATAATACTTATTTATTATTTATTTATATAATATTAATTACTATTTCGTAGTTAAAGTTGCAATTGTTTTTAATTATAAATTTAAACTGTTTTAAAATTTAGTTATACAATTAATAATAATAATAAAACTTTTAAATTTTTTTTAAAATAAATTAATTAATGTTATAGCTAGTTTAAATTAACATTTTATATAGTTTTTTTATACAAAAATATTTAAAGCAATAATATAATTAATATAGTTTAATTTTAATAAAATATATATTAGTTTTATATAAGTTAATATTAAAAAATAAATATTTTTATTTATAAACAATAAAAATTATATTTTTATTTTTTTATACAATAATATTTTTAGTATTATTAAAATATATATTTATTTTATTAGTATTTTTTAATAAAAATAAAAATAAAATTGAAATATTTAAAATATAATATATAATAATACTTAGTACGTTTTTTATTTATATAATATTTATAAATATAATAATATTATTTATACTAAACTTAATATATATATTTTTAAAGTTTTAATTTACTTTTATATAAAAGTTTAGTTTTAAATAAGCTTTTAGTTATACTTTTTTTATTATAAAATAATTAAAAGCTTTTATATTTTATAGTTTTTTTTAATACTTTATACAATATTAAAAATTAAAAATAAACTAGTTAATTAATGTAATTTTGTTATACAACTAAATATTTTTGCTAATTATATAATAAAAGTAAGTATTATTTATTAAAAATTATATTGCTTTTTTAACAAATTTAATATTAATATTAGATTTTTTTTTATTTAAGTTTAAATAATTTTTAGTTACTATTAAATATTAAAAAAACTTGTTTAAAATAAATAATTTGTTATAAATTATTTTATATAAATTAAAATATTAGTTTTTAATATAAAAACATTTTTATAAAATATAATTAATAAATTAACAATTTTTTTTATTATATATAAAATATTTCTTTTTTATATAATTAGTTTAGTTATATTTAATTTATAAACTTTTTTAACGCTTATTAAATTTTTAGTTTTTTGTACAATTAAAATTGTATTTTTTATTTATTAAATAAATACTTTATAAAACAGCTGCTTAATTATTATTTAAAATGTAAAAACATATATAAAAGTTAATAAAAAATGTTTTATAAATCAGCTTTTAAAATATTAAAACTGTTGCTAACTTTAATATTTTATAACATATTTATACAACAGTTATATTTAGTTAAACTTTGTTTTAGTAGTTAATACTTAAAGCTTATTAAACTTTCAACAGTTTGTTAATTATTAATTTTAATATTTTATATAAAGTTTTTTTAAAATTTTTCTGTTTTATTTATACAAAAGTAATAATAATTTAATTAGCTCAATATTAACTATAGTTTATATTTATATTAAAATGTACGTTTATTATATAATATATTTTATATTAAGTTTTATTTAGTTTAATATTATATATAAAAAAGTTTTTTATACAACTTTTTAAAATGCAAAAAAATATTATATAATATTAATTGTTCAAAATATTTAGTTATTTGCAAACATTAATAAATAATTTAGCTTTATTATATAAAAAGTTATATAATTTGTTAAAATAGTTACGTTTTTTTTTTTAAGTTTTTTAAAATATTATATACTTTTTTAATAAAATAATCCTATTTTATATAATTTTTGTAAATAATAAGTCCAAATAAATACTTAAAAGTATTAAATTTAAAGTTATATAATAGTTTAAATATAAAATAAAAGTAATTAAAAAAGTATAACAAACAAAGTATTTATAAATAAATAAAAAATTAAATTAATAACTTGTTTAAAAAATTAACAACTTGTACTATTTATATAGTTATTTTTTAATAATAAATTAAATAGTAAATTATAAAACTTAAAAGTAAACATTTTATAAAGTTTTTTTTAATTATATAATTTTTAATTAAATTAAAAGTTGTTTGTTTAAAAATAAAAATATATAAGCAGTAAAAAAAAGTATTACTGTTATAAAAGTAAAAGTAAATTATATTAACAATTTAAATTGTAAAAATAATCTTTGTATAAAAAGCTTTAACTATATTTAATAAATTAACAATTTTTATAAATACGCTAGTTTTTTAAATATATATTAGTTTTTTAAAACTTTAGCTAATTATAAAAACTTGTTTTTTGTTATATAACTTTTTAATACTATAGTATTAATTCTTTTTAATATTAAAAAATCAATTATTAATTAAAATAACATACAATTAACTATATTAAATTAATATTTCAACTAATTTTTAAAATTTTTTTTATATATTTTTAAAAACTTTTAACTTATATACTTTATATATATATATTTTATTAGTTAATAAACTATATATATTTGTAAATATAACTTGTTTATAATAAAAATATTAAAAGTTATTTTTTAATAGTTTTTATTAATATATTTTTATATAACTGTTTTATTAACACTGAAATAGTTAACAAGCTTGTTGTATAAAAAGTTATAATTAAATAGTTGTTATTTTTTAGCTTTTTATTAAAGTTGTTACAACATTATTATAACTAAAAATTTGTTATTAAGTTTATTTATATAACTAAATTATTTAATAAAAAATATTAGTTATATACTTTTTTTTATATATATATTTTTTGTTTAAATAAAAAAAAAGTATATATATATAATTAACTATAAATAATAAAAATCTTTTAAGTAACAACGTTGTTTGCTATTACGTTTTTTATATAAAAATATTTTTTATTTAAATAAAAAAAAAATACGTTTGTACAATAAAAAACTTAATTTTTTTTTATATATAATAATACATATGTTTTTTATTTAAATAAAAAAAAAATATACGTATACAAATATAAACTTAAAGCATAATACAAAAGTAAACGTTTTTTGTTTAAATAAAAAAAAAGTATGTTTATACAATTAAAACTTTAACGTTGTTTTAGTTAGCTTTTGTTTTTAAATCTTATTAATTTGTAATATATTGCTGTTAAAATAAATAAAAGCTAATATAACTATTAATTAATATTAATTTAACTTTATATAATTAATTATATACAGCAGAACTAAAATAGAATATAATACTATAATTATACAATACTATTGTTGTTTTTATATTTAAAAAAGAATTTTTATACATACAACACATATACAAAAGTTGTATAAGCTTACTAACGGCTCACTAACGTTGCATATAACAAAGTACAGCTAACTATTTAATAAACAAGTAGCAAATTGTACAAAAAAAATCTAAATATATATTAACTACAACTAATACTGCTATTTCAACATAATATATTATTGTTATTATTTTATTTTATATTTTTTATTATATAATAATAAAATTTAATTTATATATATTAAAATTTTATAAATTTATTAATTATATTAATAATAATATTAAATTTTTTAATAGTTTATATTTTATATAATTTATTTTAGTTTTATTTTTTTTATTATATAAATATTTTATTTATTAATAATAATATAAATATTTTATATAAAATAAAACTATTATATTAATTAATTATATAGTTAATTTTAATTTTAATTTATTTTTTTTAATATATTTTTATAACTTTTTTAATAGTTTTTATTTTTTATATAATATTTAAAAATAAATAATATTAATATAAAACTATTAAATTTTATAATATTATTTAAAACTTTTATTATTATTTGCAAAGTTTTTTTATTTTTTATATAATAATTTATTTTATTTTTTAAAATATTATATATATAATAAAAAAGTTTATATATTTATTTATTTTTATTAATAATTTAATAAGCTTTTATAAATATTTTTTAATATATAATATTTATAATTTTAATTTAATTTTAAAACTTTTTAAATAAAAAATTTATATTTAAATTATATATAATATAATTTAAAAAAGTTTAATATATATTAATTTAATATTTATAAAATATTTTTTATATATTTTTTATATTTATTATATAAAAAAATATTATAGTTTAAAACAATATTATTATAATAATTATATATAATATTTATTTATTATTTATTTATATAATATTAAATATTACTTTATAATTAAAGTTATAATTATTTTTAATTATAAATTTAAATTATTTTAAAGTTTAATTATATAATTAATAATAATAATAAAATTTTTAAATTTTTTTAAAATAAATTAATTAATATTATAATTAATTTAAATTAATATTATATATAATTTTTTTATATAAAATTATTTAAAATAATAATATAATTAATATAATTTAGTTTTAATATAATATATATTAATTTTATATAAATTAATATTAAAAAATAAATATTTTTATTTATAAATAATAAAAATTATATTTTTATTTTTTTATATAATAATATTTTAATATTATTAAAATATATATTTATTTTATTAATATTTTTTAATAAAAATAAAAATAAAATTAAAATATTTAAAATATAATATATAATAATATTTAATATATTTTTTATTTATATAATATTTATAAATATAATAATATTATTTATATTAAATTTAATATATATATTTTTAAAGTTTTAATTTATTTTTATATAAAAGTTTAATTTTAAATAAATTTTTAATTGTATTTTTTTTATTATAAAATAATTAAAAGCTTTTATATTTTATAATTTTTTTAATATTTTATATAATATTAAAAATTAAAAATTAATTAATTAATTAATATAATTGTTAATTAGCTATACTATAATAGTACTATACAACCAAATAAGTTGTATATAAAACGGTAGCACTAGGGATTTATGTTTTTAAAATGCTACAATTTCTAAGTTTAAAATGTAAGTGGTGTGAGCTACTATATAAGTTATATAAGCTTGTATAAGTTAGGTAACTTGTAAGTTATATAACTTGTAGGTCAGGTGACTAGTAGGTTAAGTGACCTGTAGTTGACTGGACTAAAGTTTAGTCGACTAGGCTGTTTATTATACAGGCTGTACATACTGCGTACGCAGTATGTCCAATATATATACAAATATAGTATTAACATTGGCAACTTTTTTCTTTTTGACTTATTTGTATGTATTTTATCTGTTGGCTATTTTATTTTATATTTATCGCTCGTTGTACAAGTAAATCAAAGAGGTATAAAGGACTAAAGCTGACCGAGGGTAAGAAGGTCAGAGGTTTTAGGGGTCAAGGGTTGTTGACAGGGTTCTAGGGGGTAGGGGGGGGGTCCTAAGTGGTCGAGAGGGGTCGAGGGGTGTAAGGGATCAAGGGGGGTCGAGAGGGTTAAAGGGTCAAGGGGGTCAAAGGGTTTAAAGAGGTCCTGCGAGGCTTTAGGAGGTTAAAGGGGTTCTAGGGGGTCGAGGGGGTTCGAGAGGGCCCTAGGGCTTACTATATAAGTAGGTCGAAATGAGTGACTGTTGGCGATAGTTAAGAAGGTCTAGGTCTAGGAAGGTCTAGGTCGTACAATTTTCAAGGCTTCCAGATTTGAAAAATTGAACAAGTTTTTCAATATATGTTGACTTTAGAAAAAGGCCGGCATTTTTTTTGATAACTTCGATCAATTCTTTTTGAAACTGTTAATTAACTTGGTTAAACTGAGTTGCTGTTTAACTGTAAAAATTACTGTTAAACTTAGCTGCTGTTAATTTATTTATATATTATATGCTGTTAAAAAGTACTTTTATAATATATATAATATATTGTTTATTGCTAGCTCTGTTAAATCGATTTTTATATAGGTTGTTAAATTAGTACTTTGGATATGTGTATTTTTGCTAAAGTTTCAACAGAATAATACTTCTTTGGCTTATTTCTTTGTACATAATACTGTAGTTCTTTTAAAAGTTCGACAGTTGACTAGTTTTAGTCCTAGTTAGTCGGCTAGTCAGTTAACTAGTCCCTAAACTAGTTAATTAACTAACTTTAAGTCCAATTAAGTAACTGGTCCTTAGACTAGTCAATTAACTAGTTTCTAACTTGGTTAAGTAACTAGTCCCTGACCTAGTCGATTGACTAGTCTCGGCCCTAGTCGGGTAGTTGGTCGACGACATAATAGGTCGTCGTCCGAAAAGGTAGGAAAAGAGGAAAAAGGGGTAGAGGGTCGGCGCCGGTCTAAATGGTGTACCGACTAAAATCGCGTTTTGTTCGACCGTACAAAAGTCGATTTACAGCATAGTTTAACAAACAAAGCAACAGATATAAATGTTTAATATATATAAACTAACTACAGCGTTATTTAGCAAGCAAAATATATATAAGTTTTGATTTTTTTTTTATATATTAAATTTAAAACTAAAACAAACTAAAAATATAAATATATAAAAAAATTATTAAATATTTAACAGTTTAATTTAATTAGTTATAATTTAATTAAATAAATTATAACTAATTAAAAATTAATTTTATTTTATAAATTGTTAAAAATATAAAAAGTTGTAATATAATTTATAATTTAATTTAATTAATTATATATAAATTAATTTATATTTGATTTAATAAATAAAATAATAATATAATTTTTACTATATATAAAATTAATTAAAATTAACTTTTTTTTTTTTTATTAAATAAAATAATATAAAACTAAAAATATAAAAGTTTAATAAATAAATATATTTTGTTTTATTTATTTTATTAATTTATAATTATTAATAAATTATTAATTAATATTAATTAATTATATTATAGTAATATTATATAACTAAATAAATTATATATAAAATAATAATATTAAAAATTTATATTTTTAAAATATTATAATTTTTAAATTTAAAATATAAATAATATAAACTATTATATAAATTATATAAGTTTATATAAATTAAATAATT
>MU378575.1:0-13893 GCA_022495175.1 Hypoxylon argillaceum | reverse complement strand
TAATCTAGTGCTCGACAGATCCCCCTCCACACACTCTTTCCCTATTTCCCCCCTGCCCCCATAACCCCTACCCCCTTGCGACTGTTATTTCTTCACGGCCACCTCTGCTTTATTCGTCTTTGTACCTTTCATATCTACAATTCTGTCAGGCTTACTTCTCATTGTACAATTTCCTTGGCGTTTAGTTGTTTCACATTCATGGATACCCATCGCCGCGGAATAGGGCCTTCGGCATAGGGACACGACTAGGCGTAGAATGATAGAGAAATGGATGGTCTGCGTATCCACATTCCTGGTTGGGTTGGAGGGAGGAATTCGGATATACACACGGCTGTACAGCAATGGATGATTGCATATTGATACCCCCGGGTTCGCGTGGAGGGGAGTGATATCGACAAGGAAGAAGGATCTTCTGTGCTTGAGGCTGAGTGGAATGGGGAGTCCTGGGGCTAAGAAGAAAGCTCATGGCATCCGCTCCAAAATTGTACAAATATGATAAAGCCTAGCTGTCTAATTAGTAACCATTTCACCAAACCAGTCCCGTTCCCGTGTCATCTGAATGGCAGTTGATTGTTGTTGATAATGTATTGCTAAGCATATCGATCGGTTGTCTAATAAAGAAATGACCTGTCAGTTTCTATTTGTCTACTTCCATACTTATATAATGAATTACCTAATCATCAACTAATCCACTAAGCGGTAACATGAATAGCGATACTGCAAAATATAGATATATATACATATGTAATATAGCTCAATGGGCAACTAGATTAGGCACACAGCAACAGGGTAATTAGCCAATACATTAGGTCTTTATTAGATGTAGTCATACCAGGACTTGATAGTTGCATACCAACAAACACAACAGGTATGACGGACGAGCATGTGCGCAGAGGCTTCTCGGATACGCACAGTTTATAGCTTATCAAAGGAAACGTGGTTGTCTCCACGATACCAATATACCTATCTACCCAAATAAGTCTAACTTAGAGAGGCCAGGGATCAGAGCTTACTACAGACACTACTGCACATTTATAGCCAATCATGGCTTACGACAATGCACGTTTCTGGCAAGTCGCACGTGCTACCTATAAGTATTCAGAACAGGTAGAAAGTAGGTATATACGCCTTACCTTGTCTCTTAGCTAACGACCAATGTGTCTTCGTTCCTGTGCCACGAGTTACTGAAACCAGATGCCAGCTCCCAAAATGGGCTCAGGTGTGTTGAGTGAGCAAACCTACACAAATATGATATACCATCAGGAGGGCCCAAATAAGGCTAGAAAGGTATCAATATCGACACTATTCAAACTAAGACGGGTCGAGGAGGCGAGTATAGTAGCTATATCATGTTCCTTGCTACTCCATAGGTGTCCAGTTCACGATGCCGTGTCGATATTGAGCCGACCCACTGCTCCTCTCCACCTAGCAATACTATTATGACTACTATATCAGTCACAAACTGACGTAGAATTATCATAATACGTTATATATGTGCGGGTGTATATGTAGAAAATCGATCAACATAGTTATTACTTCTCATTTCGAAGCCTAAAACTTTGTTTGAACAGGTTATGTGTTTGTCAGGTCATATTGGGGTTCAGTTTTATTGGGTGTGGGTCAGTTGATCGAGGGGTTCTTTATGATGAGGGGCCGATCTCAAAAGACTTGATGTCAGCAATGGGGAATAGGCCCATCCGATTTTTTGGTGCTGCTATACAAGATCACATCCCTAGGACCCGGGTAACCCCGTCCCGTGACTGCATGCCATCTTATCGGAGACAATGTCTCTTCTCCCAGGTTTCCAAGGGAACCACATTGAGCATAAAACCTCAATGCTGACACGTCCCTCTCTAAACCGAGTCGTCTATGGTCCTCTTCAGCAGGTTAGGCGGGTTCGAGGCCGCTCCTGGACCTGCTCAGTCCGATAGGATTACGGCACCATCCGGAGTCGGAGCCACGAAGATGCCGCTTCCTCTGCCCGCTGCCACCGGGGCCATCATCGCGGCCCAGACTAAGCATCCCGCGACAGCCACTCGACGTGAATCTCGGGGGCTTGCCGCTCCGATGTCTGCCCTGCGTCTTACTGGCCACTGTCGGCAACTTCTGAGCAGAGTCATATTGTCTCTCCTTCTCCAGGTATCTATCTTGGCCTCGGGACTCTTGCACCTCAGCCAGTCAGCATCTATACAGACGTTTCATGCAACCATACGTACAGCGCACCACTCCATCCGGGTCTCCAAGCAGGCCACATGGGCACTGTGGGACGGGCCACACGGGAGACGACTAAGAAAGAAGATCGAATTTGAGTTTTTTACTCTGATACTAGGTAGCGGTGGAAATAACTTGTGTCTGGTCATATTCTGGCCGGGTTGGGGCGTTTTAGCCTTTACGGCATTTATGTTTTCGACATGGTATGCGGGATGATAGGCGCCAAATACACAATGCAGTAAGCCCCAAGCCATGCGTTATAATCATAATCAGAGCATTGTAGGCTAACAGGCAGGAGGTCCTATTGTGCATCGTTCGTTTTATATCCAGCAGGGAGGCCGAGCAACTCGCAATCAGGGTTCCCATATCGTGTCTTGTTCAGGAGTAGAAGAATGTGTTGCCGCCAGGGTCCCGGCGGACTTCGTTCTGGTAATCCTTCTCGGGATCGAAGTCTTGCCACATGCTAGCGGGGTAAATGTGCTTATTGCGCTCGTACCATCTTCGGTCGACCACTCTAGTCAAGGTCGGGTCATCAGATGCGCCCTCGAGGACGTCGACAGGGGTTCGAGTAGTGACGGAGGATAGGGGAAGAGAAGACTGGGGCGTGTTGGCAATGGCTTGTCCTGGCGAGGGTGTTGTTGCCTCGGCATCGTAATTGAAGAGAACAGACCCGTTCGGGCCCAGGGTCTTGTTCATGATAAAGAAGAGGAAATCGTAGTGCTGCAGTTTGTGTTAGCTCGCTGTCTCTCAGCTGTTTCCTTGGTTGGCTGGCGCTGTCGACGTATTCTAGGATAGAAGAAACTCACATGAGGAATGATGACGTTCCCTCGCACCATCATGAGGTCGTCGACGCCCACGCGTGCCCACTCCCTCCGCGCGTTGGCCTTCTCGCCAACACCGAGGTCTGCGCCAACCTTCCTGCTCTTGTCCAGGAACTGCCAAACGAAGTCGCCCTTCTTGACGCGCACGGTGCCTCCGGGGATGTTGGATCCATCGTAGAATACAAAGGGTACGGCAATGTCCGTGGCCTTGACTCGCTCCTGTCGCTGCAGAAACTCGCGTCTGAGGGCTTCTCTCTCGGCAGCCTCGCGGCGCAATGCCGACTTGGTGACTGGTCGCGGAACAACCGAGACGGACGAATTGACCTTGAATTTGCTCCTGCTCGTGCTCTTGCTATCCACATTGCTAGGTTCTTCCCCGTCATCCTTGGTTCTTGCCACAACGCTGCTCGCCGCCTTTCCCCATCTGTCCCCGTCGCCCTCGCCCTCGCCCTCGCCCTCGTCATCACCGAATGACAGCTTCGCGCCGCCTACTTTCCGTTTCTTCTTTTTCCCGGCAGGGGCTGTGGGGTTGCTGGCACTATCAGGGGTGCTGGTGAGAGAGCGGTCGGGTGTGGCGGAGGTGGAAGCTGGAGAACCTGCAATGGCAGCCTCACGGGCCTCGCGATCTTGTTGTTCGAGAACCTCGGCGCGACGCTTGCGAAAGTCGGAGAGCGCGACAAGACCGACGGTCTGGTTGGAAATGCGTTGCTGTGTTGTCTTGTTCTGCGACGTGAACCGAGGTTCCGACGCCATGGTGTAGGAAGGGAGTGTAGGAAGGGAATGTGAGTAAAGCGGAAGGCCTTTAGGACATTAGTTGTTATTCGTGACTGGATGCCTGCATGATTAGAATTTGGTACGGCGCTGCCTAGGTACTTTCCTAAAGTACCTATTTTATACTAAGTGGAACCGGCTCCGGCGATAGGTGATTGGCTGAAGACATGTGTGGCTGAGTATTGGCGGTGGCTTGTCTAGGTACTTAGTCTCGTCTTCTAGGAGATTGAGGCTAGACTCTACCTAGAATCTAGATAGAGTATAGGTATTAAGTAAGTAATGTGCAGTGCTTGTATTAAGATATCCCCATGCTTCGTAGTCGATTTCAGAACAGATGGTTTGTCAAAACTATAGAAAACGAGTTATCGACTTGCCTTCTAATAATTCTAACATTCATATAATACCCCCTAGCCTAGCCCAGAGGAAGCCAAAAGAGCTGTAATGAATAGCTCTCAGAATTATTACAATCTGAGCATCACCTATGTCGCGTACTATACACTGGAGGAGTAATAACGGCGTCGGTGTTCCCTCCGTCACAGCTTGCATCTTCAATACCCATCAATGCCGTAACGGCAGACATCCTTGGCTGTCTTTCCCTGGTGATTATCATCGCCGGCAGGTGGTAAACTTGTTGGTTGAACCGGCTGTTGTTGCCAGGTAGCGAATCACGTCTCAGAAGAGCTGGAAAACGATCTTCGTAGGAAAATATAGATGGCCTCGTAGGGTTAGTCTTTTTATTATTAAAGTCATAAACGAAGCGATCTTCAGCGGCATATGAGATACGTAGGTTCACAGCTCCCTCGCCATTGCGGCCCGTATCCATGAGATAAATTTGACAAGTAGAACAAAAATATCCGAGCTCCGGACGGCGTCGAAGCACAGAACTTTGAACTTCTACCGCGAAGGAACGTATACACCACAAGCATCCCTCGAATGAACGCATATAGGGTTTAAGGAAGAGCACCGTAAGGTTTCTACGAGACTACACTGTAGGTCAGTCTAATTGGTGGACGAATATTACAATAGCTGAGCATCACGATCTACGGAACCACTAAAGATCCACGGCACTCTGTCTTGTTGAACTCTAGTAGAAGAGCAAGGGACTAAAAAAGGGAACAAGATGAAAAGTGATTTTTCCGGTGGAAAAATACTCTCTAATGCTCATTCTATTAAGACAGCGAACGAGAATAGCGTATTTTAGTCTACTGGGCCAGGATGAAAACACATAATATGGGCATAGCAAGAGCCCATAATGTGTCTATAGTACTCTCGCGTTCTCTAGTTCCGTAATGAATACGATCTCCCTACTCAGCCATTAGGCTTCATGCATACCCGTAGGAGTTACTCGTGTCTGCGTTAATAACCTGCATCAACTTCCGTAGTATTCGTTTATAATCTTGGGGTATGTAGACCTCCCCAGAAGTTAGCTGCTAGTAAATCTACGACTTAATCATATACTATTAAAACGGAACGTGTACCTAGATGGCGCACGCTGCACTTGAGGGACTAACGAACAGTCGTAATAGCACTTCCAAATATCAGCTTGGGCTTCAAATAATCTCAAAATCAAAACAATAGGTAGAATTTAGTGTAGAGAACCTGCCTAGCCAACTTGAGTAGCCCTCAGGGGGGACTATCAGGAATAAATAGAAAAACTCAACGCGAATTTGCAAGCCCAAGCCTAATAAATACGCTCCCTTTACTTTCAAGTGCAGGTTTGCCCGCATTATCACCCTACTGTAGCAATAGTATTTCTAAGCTAACTCAATGTCCTATAACAACCCTCATAGATGCTAGACTGAGCAGCCTACATAAGAGCCAACCCTAGTATCTACTCGTACACAGCTTCTAGACTGTAACTAATACTCTAAGAATAAGTAGGAGTGCCATTCTCCCAATTTCTGAGCTATGGTACACGCCCAGTCAGCATGTGAATATTTTGTGCCAAGATGCCAGATTTGGAATTACAGGGTTGCTTCGATGCTGTCCTCTCCCCCGCAACTTTCTAAACGAAACCGAGTGCGATAACGGAGAATGATGACGATATTTAATTAGCTGAGGGCGCCCAAAGTAATCGATTCAAGTTGAGCAACTGTTTCTGATTCTTAGCCTTCTATTTATTTCGCAATTTGTTGGCAAATTCTCCGTTTACTGGCGCGACGCACGTGGGCTCTACCATGAATGAGACGATGAATGAACAGCCCCAGCCAGAGGGTGTGATAATGAAGGTGCCCCAACTGGGACAAAGTGGAGAGAATAACGCACCGCTCGGTGAGAAAACTGGAGTTGAGGTAGCGCCTCGCCAGAGCGATGGGGAGCGCAAACAACATCGTTCATTCTGCAGTCCCATACTGATCTTTTTCAGTGCCCTTGGGTCACTATTTGCTGGTATGATCAGCCTGTCGGCTACTGCTGGACAGGGAATGTCCAAATTCTACTGGCATATTCCGGTCCTCTATGGTGACAAAACAGCTCGCGAATGGCCCGAGATCACAGGGTTTAGGAGCGGCTGCGCTGCTGGTGGCAAGGTTCGTATTATCTACCTCAACTCCAAGACTCAATTCTGCTATCACTAACACAGCTCTACCATAGAGCCTAGTTTATGGCTTCTATGATGGGATCACGGGTGTTGTCACGTTACCGTACAAGGGTGCTAAGGGAGCAGGTATAAAGGGGCTTGGCATAGGCATTCTTCATGGGATTGGTGGACTCTTTTTCAAGCCACTCTCAGGCAAGTGTAACTTTGAATTTTTACATATATAATGTGTCGAAGTCCTCTAATATGTTAAATTAGGAATTTGGGGATTTATCGGTCATCCAATTTTCGGCCTTCATGAGCATATCTCTCATGGCAGACGCAGCCGCCAGCCACAAGACTCATCGTCACTCGTGTAGGACATCACTTACTGTGCCTAGTAGACACTCGAGTCACGAGAGATGTGTTACGGCTGGAAACTGTGTGCATTCCGAATTAAACTACGTGATGACGCAGAAAACTTAACCTCAAGTTCGGAATAATTATAAGGGCACGAGAAGGACAGGAGCTCGGGGTAGATCCAAGGGCCTTAATAACCAATCCCTACACTGAACAATATGAAATGGAAGAGGGATATATTCCCGGTATTCCATGCATCCGTAATTAAAACCAGTGTTAATTTATACCTTTCCCCATCATATACCACTATAGTAATACACAAATAAGTATTAGAATACCCTTTATAATTGTTTAATGAGGGGTTATAGTATAAACTAAAACGGATCGTGTAAACCACTCACCGCACCGTAGAGGCTTGATCACAATCGCATAACCATCCAAGGATTTAATTAAAGCTTTCGATAAAACGATCGATTTTTGGTAGGGAAGGACTAGACTTGGTTACCTACTCCGTGTTTATCAATTTACTTAAACTTTTAAGATAGTGAACTTGAAATAACGGTGGTATTTTGAGGCATTTAAACAATATTTAAAAAATCTGGAAAAATAAAGAAACAAAGGCTAGTAACTGGAGCTATTAAAATGGAACAAGTGCTAAGCACACACCGCACTTTGAAGACTTAACGATAGTTATAGTACCACTTCTAAAAGTTTCTGAAAGCAAAACAATAGGTAGAATTTAGTCTCGAGGACCGACCTAGCCAGCTAACTAAGGCAGTCCTCGGAGGGGACTATTGGAAATAAATAAAGATATCCGTCGCAGAAGTACTAGACTAGGCCTAATTAACAATTTTCCCTCGCCCTTAGTTCGTGTTTACCCGCACCGTCACACTATGTCAAAATAAAATCTCCCTTTAGAGGCCCCCCTGCAAAGTCGCCCTATACCGAAAAACTTTTAGTTTTTCTGGGCCACGATATCATTTGACTGAAGAGTGATAGACTCGGTCAACGCAATGAGCGAGCCATTGACACTAGCACCAGTCTTGACAGCGATGCCGGCATAGGCGAGGATGTTGCCTTGGAAGGCAGCGCCGACGGCAATAGTAGCAGCGGAGCCGGTTTGCCAGAAGACGTTGGAAGCCTTGGCGCCGTTGGTCAAGATGATAGACGAGCCGAGGTTGATTAACAGGGCAGAGCCGGACTGGAAGACCCAGGTGGCCGACGAGTCGCCCCGAGCATCAAGGAACAGCTGTCCTGTGAGGGTGATAGTTCTGGCGGCAAAGTAGATACCAGGGTAGATGGTCTTACCTGTGAGGTCGTTCAAGGTGCTGATATCCGTGTCGGGCCCGAGGTTTTTGGCGTTAGCGTAGGCTACCTGACCATCGTCGAATGCTCGGGCAGCGGCCATGTTGCCGATGTTCTGTACGCCCCCGGTGACAACGCCAGGGGCAAACCCGCTGACAGTGTTGGCGGTGGTGCCGAGGTTACCGGTGACAACAGTGAGGCCGACATTAGTGATGCCTTTGCTGCCGCTCACCAGGCCGTAAGACTGAGCGCGACCGAGGTTGATGATCTGATGAGAGTGTAAGTGTGTGTGTAGGGTGGTGTCGGGTTGATGGTGTAGTTAGATGCAGGTTTCAGTTGCTTACATTGGCAGTTGAGGAGTAGCCGAAAGTGAGGATGGAGCAGAGAGTGGAATATCTCATATTTGCGGTTGGGTGGGGCGTTCTAAGTGCGATAAATAACGTGAGAAACAAGTCGCGAAAATACTAGATGCATCATGAGGAAAGACCTACCAAATTTGAAGACGAGGGCGAAGAAGTGAAGGTTAAAAGGGGGAGATTGGGTAGCTGGAACTTGAAGAATGGTTGATTGTGGTTAAGTGATACTTTCAGGCAAGGTTTTACAGTCTTAAAGGGAGAAATTCATTCATCTTATACTTGCTTCACACATGCCTCAGGTTGCTTCCGACATAACTGTCTAGCTCGGCGACCTCGTTGTCTCCTATCCACACGCCCTCGAGAAACTCTGCCGGCATATCCAAAATGCTTGGTTCCGATGAGTGTGCATAGGTACTAGCATTCAAGAAATTTGCAATAAGTTAACAGCCAGACGAGGCACAAGCCCCCACTAGGCTCAGAAATATCATAGGGAGTAGGGAGTAGGGAGAGAGCAACTACGTAATAGCTGTGTAACAATACAGGCGTATATTGGATGTATTGGTGGCGAGGGTGGTGGTGAGAACTGTTCGAACTCCTATAGGAGGATTACTTAAAGCAGCATCCCCGTTACATGTCACGGTCCCATATATATAAGCACTGCAGACGGCAAAGGTCCCCCCAACCTTGACGACGTTCTACTTCTGCTCTCCATCAGCTGTGTTGTGGTTTAGCGTTGTAGTTCTGTTCCGTGACATCGGGCCATATGCAATGAGTGCAACTCGTTCGTTTAGTGGACCATTCATTGAGAAGAACTAGCTCTAGACCTCTCCACGAAGTCTCTTCATCTATCCAAGTCGTATTGTTGTAAAGTAGAGGGGGCAAAAGGAAAGCCCAGAGCAATCTTGTTTTCCAACCTAAATGCATCAGCTTCATCACCATCAGCAGATTTGCCGGTATGGAAATCGGGTGTATTACAGTTCAATGGCCGTGAAGGCTGTGCTCGAGCCTAGTTGTTGCTGGTGCGCATGTTACGAACCGCAACGATGAATGTTGGATATTCTAACTTGCTACAAGTTAGGGTCAACAACAAATTGACAGTATCCAGCCCTTTCCAGAGCATATATTGCCACGGTTCCATATATATATCAGCACTGCAAACGGTCAAGGTTCCCACCTTGATGACGCTCTACTCTACTTTTGCTCTGCATCAGTTATGTTGCAGTTTAGCGTTGCACTTCTGTTTCGTGACATATATTAAACTTCCGCCCCATGGTGTACACTCTATCGGGTCCGGCAGATACAGCTGCAAGGACGACGGCAGTACGTAAAACAGGGTGCGGATTCGGAAAGGATCTGCATTATTCTGCCAAAAATGTCAGCGCTAGAAGGCCGGCTCTCAGGCCCAGACAACCAACCTGCTCCGTATACCAAATCAAGTTTGTTGTCAACATCTACCAGGTCCAGGTACAGGGGTGGTCACAGTCCGACGAGGACTCAGGCAGAGAGGCTGGGTGCAAAATACCTGATTCTTAGTATAGATCACCGATTGAACCTTCAATTGATCGACTCGTTTATAACATCCGACACTACGCGCAATCACCCAGTGCATCTTAAAAGCGCGATGGCGACTTCACATACCCAAGCAAGTATCTCCAGGAGGCGCTCCGACGCGGGATTGCCGGTGACTTGCGGTTGACATGAAGACAAAAAGTGGGTTAACCCGCTTGCTTCGGTACAGTAGACTAGGGTTGAGATCTGGGTGGGCTGCGGGGGGGTGGTCGTGCAGCCGCGGTGGCATGTAATTGCTCCGAGTTTACAAGCTAACTACATATCTAGACTAGTGCCGGGCCATATCGGTTACCACTTACCGGTCCCGACTCTACGCATAAGTTCCCACAATCCTAACTTACTCCATTAGTTCTTACGATAGAGCGGAAATCATTGGCGTTTGTGAGTGGCTTAACCTTAGTATTTGCCATTGCTCTGCTAATTTTGAAGAATAAAGTAGTACACATAGTATTGATTTAATATATATTTAGGTTGGAGTGGGATTGAATATGATTTTGTCAGATTTAGTGCAAGTGATCTATTGTTGTGTTGGTGACAAGCTCCTATGGCTCGTATCTGAGAGGCGCGTGTTGATATTATATAAGCATTGTGGCTTAGGTAGTTGTAAATAGTCTGTGCGCTTAGTATCTAAAAGGAAATTACCACAGATAGGAGCTGGTCACCAACACAACGATAGATCACTTGCACCAAGTCTAACATACCTGGAGGCTCAAATCCAACAGCAGTCGCATTGAACACAGTACCTAGAATAGCGACGATGACTGGAAGTTTATTATATAGCATAACAAGTCTCAAGCAAATTCAAGTTTCCTAGAATGGCTTCCCGTCCTCAAAGCTCCTCACGCTCGTACTTCTAATAGTCAGACTGACATCAGAACCAGCGCTACCCACAGGTAAAGTAATTATTTGACTGACTGTCAATTAATTGACCCAATCCAGTCCAAATAATCGTTTTAAAATTAATTGCAGATAAAGTAATAATTTTTTACTTAATTTGTTACTTGTTAATTACTTCTAATTAATTTTTTTATTTTTTTAAAATATTTTTTGTTGTTTTTTTAGTAAAAAGGAAGCTTTCTTTTCTAAGTAAGCTAGGTGGCACTTTGTTTTTAAATTTATTCATCCAGCTACATATATAGCTATTTACTTAGCTACTTACTTAGCTACTTACTTAACTACTTACTAAGCTATTTATATTTACTTAGCTTATATTCTACTTATTAACTACTTTATCAACTACTTTACTTACTTACTTATTTATTTACTTACTTACACCTACTTACTTACTTTGTTTTCTACAATCTGTACGCTTTATGTACATTGCTTGAGTTACTTGGTTAATTAACTTGATCAATCCAGTCAATAGATTCAGGCAAGTTAGTCAAACAAGCGTTTTTTTGCGATCAATTCAGGTAAAACAAGTCAAGAGGCTATTATTTGACTGACTTTACCTGTGGGTAGCGCTGATCAGAACAACTATTTCGTTTGCTTTGGCTTACTCTTAGTTGCCATCTTGCTTCAATCACAAAATTTTATCACAGATTCGTTCTTCAAAGACCGTCTCTCTACCATAATGACTTCTACTCGAGAGTGGGACTACCTTATTGTTGGAGGGGGAATCGAGATTAGCTGGCTGCGTGGTGGCGCATCGACTAAGATAGTATCGACCTTCCTCTCACATCCGTGTTTTCGAAGCCGGCCTGGATGTTAGCGGCAACCAAGATATCCTTCATTTCAACTCTCTCAATTTCATCGGAGGCCAGTTTGATTAGGGCTACAAGACTGTGCCCCAAAAACATCTCGACGGGGGAGAAATTCATATCCCGTTGGGCCGAGCCCCAGGGGGCGGTTCCGTCATCAACGGCTGTAAGCTCTTCTACCGCTCACATCTCACTAAACCTATGTGACTCCTAAACTGATTCTCCTACGTTAGGTGGATGGTTTCGAGAGTCCAAAACTGATCTCGATAGCTGGGCTAAGATTGTTCAGGACGAGCGCTGCAGCTATGAAGGGCAATTGCCATATTTCAAGATGACCGAGAAGTGGTATAACACCGATAACCTTGAGCTGCGCGGTCAGGATGGCAAATTGCAAATTAAGTCGCCTATCTCTACCGGCCGGAATCTATCCGCTGTCCACCATTGCCGAACAATCCTGGATTGAGGCTGGCGTGAGCAAGCTCCCTGGCAACGACATGAATGCAGGCACCAATCTGGGATTTGGCGAACTTAATGAGAATAGATCCAATGGTGCCCGCCAGATCGCCCCCCTGGTATATCCGCTAAACGGGATTACTGCCATGACTGGCAAGCTTGTCCAAGCTATTAAGTTGACTAACTCTCATACCGTTGGTATTTACCTGGACGATGACACCAAGAGCTTGTCTAAGGAAGTTATTGTTGCTGCACGCGCATGCCGGACACTACAACTGCTAATACCTTCTGGGATCGGTCCCCAAAAGACCCTTGCCAAGTACGGTATTAAGATCAAGGCCAAAAGCCCAGAAGTTGGGAACTTCAATGATCACGTCATGGTGCACTTAAATTGGAAACTCAAGGATCCATCTCGAGGCTATGCACTCGGCTTTAGTAATCCTTTGGTAGCCCAACTCTAGTTCGTAATGGGTACACCGCTTAGCCACGTTGCGTGCACTAGCATCCCGCGAGAAGAATTAGAGGCCGCTACCGCTAAAGAGAGATTAGGTCGTAATGGAAAACTTAGTGATGTACCTAGCGGTCCCCCCTCACGATCGATGGTACTCACATGAGCAACACCCCAATAGGAATGGAACCTACATCGCGAGGGACCGTTACGATCACATCCACGGATCCCAAGGACGCTCCGCTTCTCGGCCCGAACTACTTTGCTACTGAGGTGGATAAAGTTGTGTGGCGTCACTTCCTATGTAAAATCACTGCATTGATGATAGGTGATACGGCCCTAGGCCGTGATGTGGTTTCTGGCGAAAGCCGAATTCCTAAAAAGTTTATTAAAAAGTTATTTTATATTATTTATAAAAAAGTTATTAAATTTTAAATTTATTTAGTAAAAAAAAGCATTAATTTAGTTTTATATATTATTAAATTAAAAAATACAACTTTTTTACTTTTATTAAATATAAATTTTATTATATATATATAAATATTTTTATATTATAACAAAAAATATTTTATATATAATATATAATTTAACAGTAATTATATTTTTATTTTTGTTTTTTTTTATTAAATAAAAACTTTTATATTAATATTATTTATATTATTAATATATTAAAAAATTAAATAAATAATAAATAAAGCTTTTTATAAATTATAAATTAATTTATTATTAATTTTTATAAAAATTAATTAAATTTTTATATAAATAAATAAATAAATAATAATTATTATTAAACAATTATATATTATTTTATTTTTTATTATTAATTTTAAAAAGTTTTTATATAATTTTAATTAAAAATTTATATAAAAAAATATTAATTTTAATAATTTAATATGTTTTAAAAAATTTAGTTTTAATAATAATAATAAAATTTTGATAAGTTTTTTAAATAAAAATTTTGTTAATATTATAAAAATAACAATTTAAATAGTTTTATAAAAAATAAAAATAATAAAACTACAAATTGTATAAAATAAATTTGTTAATTATAATATTAATATTTTAAAAAATAATACTTTTAATATTAATATAATATTGTAAAAGCTGAAAAAAAACAGTTAATATAGCACATATAAAAATATTATATATTTAGAAAAAAATATTAAATTAAAAAAAAAAAAAAAAAAAAAAAATTAAGTTTATAATAATAAGCTTAATTATATACAAGTTTTTTTTTTGTAATAAATATTTTTTTTATTGTTTTAATATTGTTTATTATATATTTATTATTTATTTTTAATATAATAAAATAAATATTTATTATAAAATATAATAAATATTTTAATATATTTTTTATATATTATTTTTTTATATAATAAATATA
>MU378574.1:0-13952 GCA_022495175.1 Hypoxylon argillaceum | reverse complement strand
TAATTTATATATATTAAAACTTTATAAATTTATTAATTATATTAATAATAATATTAAATTTTTTAATAGTTTATATTTTATATAGTTTATTTTAATTTTGTTTTTTTTATTATATAAATATTTTATTTTTTAATAATAATATAAATATTTTATATAAAACAAAATTATTTTATTAATTAACTATATAATTAACTTTAATTTTAGTTTGTTTTTTTTAAAACATTTTTATAGCTTTTTTAATAGCTTTTGTTTTTTATATAATATTTAAAAATAAAAAAAAACTTTAATTAATTTATAAATAAACATTAAAAATAAATAATATTAATATAAAACTGTTAAATTTTGCAATATTATTTAAAATTTTTACTATTATTTATAAAATTCTTTTATTTTTTATATAATAACTTATTTTATTTTTTAAAATATTATATATATAATAAAAAAATTTATATATTTGTTTGATTTTATTAACAGTTTAATAAACTTTTATAAACATTTTTCAATATATAATATTTATTATTTTAGTTTAATTTTAAAACTTTTTAAATAAAAAATTTATATTTAAGTTATATATAATATAGTTTAAAAAACTTTAGTATATGTTGATTTAATATTTACAAAATACTTTTTATATATTTTTTGCATTTATTATATAAAAAAATATTATAGCTTAAAACAATATTGCTGTATTAATTATATATAATACTTGTTTACTGTTTATTTATATAATATTAATTATTACTTTATAATTAAAGTTGTAATTATTTTTAATTATAAATTTAAACTATTTTAAAACTTAATTATACAATTAATAATAATAATAAAACTTTTAAATTTTTTTTAAAATAAATTGATTAATATTATAATTAATTTAAATTAATATTTTATATAACTTTTTTATACAAAAGTATTTAAAACAATAGTATAACTAGCATAGTTTAGTTTTAATAAAATATATATTAGCTTTATATAAACTAATATTAAAAAATAAATATTTTTATTTATAAACAATTAAAATTATATTTTTATTTTTTTATATAATAATATTTTTAGTATTATTAAAGTATATATTTACTTTATTAGCATTTTTTAACAAAAACAAAAATAAAGTCGAAATATTTAAAATATAATATATAGTAATATTTAATACATTTTTTATTTATATAGTATTTATAAATATAATAATATTATTTATATTAAATTTAATATATATATTTTTAAAACTTTAATTTATTTTTATATAAAAATTTAGCTTTAAATAAATTTTTAGTTATATTTTTTTTATTATAAAATAATTAAAAACTTTTATATTTTATAGTTTTTTTTAATATTTTATATAATATTAAAAACTAAAAATAAACTAATTAACTAATATAATTTTATTATATAACTAAATATTTTTGTTAATTATATAATAAAAATAAATATTGTTTATTAAAAATTATATCGCTTTTTTAGCAAATTTAATATTAATATTAGATTTTTTTTTATTTAAGTTTAAATAACTTTTAGTTGCTATTAAATATTAAAAAAACTTGTTTAAAATAAATAATTTATTATAAATTATTTTATACGAATTAAAATATTAGTTTTTAATATAAAAATATTTTTATAAAATATAATTAATAAATTAATAACTTTTTTTATTATATATAAAATATTTCTTTTTTATATAATTAGTTTAATTATATTTAATTTATAAACTTTTTTAACATTTATTAAGTTTTTAGTTTTTTATATAATTAAAATTATATTTTTTATTTATTAAATAAATATTTTATAAAATAGCTGTTTAATTGTTGTTTAAAATATAAAAACATATATAAAAGTTAATAAAAAACATTTTATAAATTAGTTTTTAAAATATTAAAGCTATTGCTAATTCAAGTATTTTATAGTATATTTATATAATAGTTATATTTAATTAAACTTTGTTTTAGTAACTAATATTTAAAACTTGTTAAATTTTTAATAGTTTGTTAATTATTAATTTTAATATTTTATACAAAACTTTTTTAAAATTTTTTTGTTTTATTTATATAAAAATAATAATAATTTAATCTATTTAATATTAATTATAATTTATATTTATATTAAAATATATATTTATTATATAATATATTTTATATTAAGTTTTGTTTAATTTAATATTATATATAAAAAAGTTTTTTATATAACTTTTTAAAATATATAAAAATACTATATAATATTAATTGTTTAAAATATTTAATTGTTTATAAATATTAATAAATAATCTAGCTTTATTATATAAAAAGTTGTATAGCTTATTAAAATAATTACGTTTTTTTTTTTAAGTTTTTTAAAATACTGCGTATTTTTTTAATAAAATAATCTTGTTTTATATAATCTTTATAAAAAATAAGTTTAAATAAATACTTAAAAATACTAAATTTAAAATTATATAATAATTTAAATATAAAATAAAAGTAACTAAAAAAATATAATAAACAAAATATTTATAAACAAATAAAAAGTTAAATTAATAACTTATTTAAAATATTAATAATTTATATAGTTTATATAGCTATTTTTTAATAGTAAATTATACTATTAATTATAAAACTTAAAAGTAAACATTTTATAAAATTTTTTTTGTTTATATAATTTTTAATTAAACTAAAAGTTGTTTAGCAAAAAATATTTAATAAATAGCAAAAAAAAAAGTTGTTATTTTAAAAATATATATTATTAATATTTTAATTTTTATAAAAAGTAATTATATAAAAATTTTAAACTATATTTATAAAATTAATAGTTTTTTTAAATATTTAAATTATTATAAGCTATAATAATTTTATAAAATTTTAGCTAATTATATCGTTTTATTTTTGTTTATACAATTTTTTATTTTTATAAAAACAATTTTTTTCATTTTTAAAATATTAACTAAGTTGTAGCATAATATATAACTTATTTAATCGAATTAATATTATGTTTAACTTTTAAAATCTTTTTTATATATTTTTAAAAAATTTTAACTAATATATTTCAAGTATTTATATTTTATTATTTAATATACAAAATAAATAAAAAAGTATTGTTTTATAGCAGTAAAAATGTCAATAAGTTTATTTTAGTACTTTGTAATAATATATTTTTATATAATTATAATATTAATATTAAAATATTTAACAAATTTATTATATAAAAAGTTATAAATATAAATAGCTTTTTATTTAACTTTTTATTAAAACTATTAAAATGTTATTATATTTAAAAGTTGTTGTTTTAACTTGTATATATAATAAAGTTGTTTAAGTAAAAAATATAAGCTATTTGTTTACTTTTGTATATATATTTTTTGCTAAATAAAAAAAAGTATATTTATACAATTAAATATAAATAACAGAAATTTTTTAAGTAGCAATATTGCTTATTATTGCTTTTTTTATATAAAAACATTTTTTGCTAAATTAAAAAAAATATATTTATATAATAAAAAATTTGATTTTTTTTTATATATAATAATATATACATTTTTTACTAAATAAAAAAAAGTATATATATATAAAAATAAATTTAAAGCACAATATAAAAGTGAATATTTCTTACTAAATTAAAAAGAGTATGTTTATACGATCAAAATTCAAAAGTTATTTTAATCAACTTTTATTTTTAAATTTTGCTAATTTATAATATATCGCCGTTAAATAAAAAAAACCAATATAACTATTAATCAATATTAATTTAGCTTTATATAATCGATTATATATAATAAAACTAAAACAAAATATAATATTATAATTATATAATACTATTGTTATTTTTATATTTAAAAAAAAGTTTTTATATATACAACATATATACAAAAGTTGTATAAGCTTGCTAGCGGCTTATTAGTGTTACATATAACAAAGTATAACTAACCACCTAATAAATAAATAGCAAATTATACAAAAAAAATCTAAATATATACTAACTGCAACTAACACTGTTATTTTAACATAAAATTTTTTAATAACTTAAAAAAATAACATTTTTTTTACTATTTATTTTATATTAAAAAAGCTATAAAAAAAAGTTATTAAATAAAAATATTAAATTTAAATGTATTATTAACTTTTTTTTTTTTTTTTTATTTAAGTTTACTGTATTAGTTTTTACTTTTTAAAAAATCTTTTTTTAATTTATTTTTTTTATTTATACTTTTATATTTTTATTTATTTATAACTTTAACATTTTTATTTATTTATTACTATATTTGTAATAAAAATATTAAAATTATATATAAATAACTATTAAATCAATATATTTTTTAATTTTATTTTTTATTTTATTTTTATATTTATATTATAGCAGTATTATTAAAGCAAAAAGTATATTTAAACTTTAAAAGTAATAAAAGTACAATCTAATATATAATTTATAAAAATAACTTAATAACTTTTTTAACTTTTTATTATAATAAAAGCTTAACTAAAAAAAAAATTAAAAAAAATCAATAAATATTTAATACTTATATTAAAACTTTTAATTGTTATATCAAATATTATAGCTTTTTTATATTTTTATTTTTAAATTTTAAATATATAATAAACTATGATTTTTTAAATAATTATAAATAAACTATAATATAATAAGCTAAAAAACTAAAGTTTTTAATTAATATAATTTTTAAATATTAAATATAATTATAGCTTATTTTATTAAAATTAACAGTAATAATATATTTTATTTTTTATAACATAAAAAAATTTATATATAATTTTATTTTTAATAGTATTTTTTTAAAACTTTTAAGTTATATATACTTATATAAAGTTATTAAAACAAATATAAAAAAAGAAATTTAACAAATTGTTTTTAAAAATATTTACAATTTTAGTTGTAATAACTTTTACTAATACTTTATAATTTATAATATTTTATAAAAACTTGTTTTTTTTGTTAATTTTTTTATATTTACTTTTTTTATTATAAAATATAAAAAAATATTTTGCTACTTTTAAACTATTTAGTAAAAAAATATTATTATTTATTTTTTTAACTTTTTGTTTTTAAATTGTACAGCTTATTTCTTTTTATTAAAATAAAGTAATAATTAATGTTGCAGCTTTATTTATTTAGCAAATTTAATTTTACTTTTTTAAAACTGTTTTAAAATAACTAATATTATAAAAAAAAAAAAAAATATAAATATTAAAAAAGTTAATAATTTTATAATATATATTTTGTAAGTAATATAATTTAAAATTAACAAAAAATAAGTTATTTTAAAAAATGAAGTTTATTTTGAACTTTTTTAAAAACTAGCTAAATAAATCAAAAAAATTTTTATAAAACTAACTAATTTGTTAACTATATTTACAATAATAAAAAACTTATAAATTAATAAATACTGCAATAAAAAACAGCTAAACAAAAATAAAGTTAACAGTTTTTTATATTTTATTAATTTGTTTTATTTAAACAAAATATAACTATTTAAACTATTTTAATAGCTATAATTTTTTTAAAAGTATATTTTTGTAAATATTTTATATTTTTTTTTTGTTAAAACGTTGTTTTTTTTTAAAAGTTTTATACTTTTATATAGCTATAATAAGTAATAAATTAATTAATAAAAGCGTTATTTGTTTACTACTATATAAAAAATAAAAAAGTATAATTAAACAATTAAAATAAAAATTTAAGTTTATATAAAACTATTTGTTAATAAAGTTTGCTACAACTTTGATATATTATTTAAAGTTGAAATTAAAAATTATTATAGTTTATATTATATAACTAAGCTAAATAATATTAAAAAACTTTATATTAAAAAATAAAATATATAAATTTAATAAATTGTTTTTAAAATTATAATATTTAATATTAAAAAGTATAATTATTAATATATTACTTTTGTTAATTTATAAACAAAGCTTATATATATTTTCAACTTAATATAATATAACAAAATTGCTATAAAAACTAATGTAAATTAATTATAAATAGTTTATTTTATATATTTATTAAATATTTTTTTTTTTATTTATTTTGTTTATTTATTTTTTTTTTATTAATAAAATAGTTAAAAATATAATTTTATAAACATTTTTTATATTGCTATACTAATAGCAAATTTTAAAAAGTTAGCAATTTTAAATATAAAAAATTAAATATTAACTAAATATTTTATAATTTAATAGTTTTATAACAAGTTAAAAAAAATTACTAATATATATATTATAAATAAACTAAAATGTTTGTTTTTTTTTTTATAAAAAAAAAACTAAAAAATATAGCTTATTGTTTTATAAGTTAAAAAAAAAGCAAAAAAAGCTATAAAAAAAGCGAAAACTGCTAAAAAAGCTATTAAAAAAAGCAAAATTAAAAAAAAGTTTAAATTTATTAAATTAAAAAATTTTGATTTTAATAAAAACTAATTAGTTTTTTTTATATTTATATTTAACTTTTTGTTTTTAAATAATAGTTTAAGCTTAATACTTAGTTTATTTTATTATAATTTAAATATTATATTTTTTAATAAATTTATATATATTAAGTTAATAAAAACTTTATATAACTTTTACTTTTAACTATTTTTACTGTTTTTTTTATTTTTTAATTGATTAGTTATATTTATTAACTAACTTTTTTTTTTTTTTTAACTTAATTATTACAAACTACTACTACTTAAATACAATATATTTAAATATAAAACTAGTATTAAATATAATTATATTATAGCTTTAAATTATTTTAATAATAACTTTGATATTAAAAAAGCAAAAGATTTAGCTTTAAAAAATATTAAAAGCTTATATTAATAATTACAAAAAAAATAAATCGATTTAACAAAGCGATTTCGATTTATTATACTAATAAAATAATAAAGTTAAAGCTAATACAAAGTTAATATATAAACTATTAAAAAAACTAATAAAGTTTTTTATAAAGTTAAAAAATAGAAATAGCAGCATAAAACTAAACTATTTGTTAAATTAAATAAATCAAAAAAGTAAATCTATTAGTTTAAGTTTTAAAATTAAAAAAATTAAGTTAATTTATATATTAATTTTTATATTTACTGCTATATTTTTAATTTATTAAAAAATTTACATTGTATTTATTTTTATTTAATTTGTTTTAAGTTAAAAATATATTAAAAATAGCTACACTTTAACTAAAAAAAATTAAAACAGTATAAATATCTTAACTATATAAAAATTAAATTGATTAAATTATTAAAACTTAGTTTTTTTTTTTTTTTATTTAAAATAGTTAATTTATAGCTAGTTAAAAATAACTAGTATACTTTTTATACAGTTTTTTTCGAAGGTCCGCTATACTCAAATATATGTTTGCATTATTTATTTACTATTTTTTTAAGCTTTAAATCTTTAAAAATAATTTATATAACATTGTGGTTGGTCCTTTAAAGTGCGTAGTGTGTGTGTGTTATATACTTCGTTTCAATAAGCAAACTATAAAGCTAGATTTCTTCGAACTAAAATCTCAGTTATTATATGATCGAGACCCTTGGTGTGAATAGTCTCAAGTATTGAGTTGAAGCACTCGGTCGCCTCCTCGTAGTGTCCTTGATAAAGTAACGAAATTGCAATCCATCTCTCCACAGTATTTCTTTCATGAACGGTGATCTTTTTATGGAGAACTGCGTTGAAATCCTCTTGGGCTTCCTTATACATGCCTCTGCGAAGTTTACAAATGGCAATGTCTGTCTGGCTCGCGATACAACAGCGCACGTCTTCGTACTTTTCCGAAGATTCTAGAGCAGTTTGGACATGAAAAAGGGCACTTTCAGCGCTTATGAGATCCCCACTCTCTAAAAACAAGTACCCGTGTATGAGGCTTTTCAAGATGTTGTCCGGTACGAGTGTGAGAGACAAACCACCAGAAGCTGCTTCGTTATCCAGCATAGTTGACTGTATCATGATAGAGTAGGTAGACTTTCTTGTGTTGTGATAAACGCTCAACAAAATTTAGAGAGATTCGGCATCGGGCAAGCTCTCGTAAGTACTAGCAAAGAAATTCTGGGGTAGAAGGGTGGGCTATAGCCTAGGTTTGACAACAGAGTGCCCCATGACATAACGTGTGGTAATATGTGATAGGGAAATGTGATTCATGGAGATACGCAAGGAGGTCTCGAGTCATCATTCAATTTCAATGTGTATGCTACTTGTCTTGTTTACGGACTATAATAGTGGCTCCTTTGTCAAACATGAGATATCGGATAATATCAAGAGGATAAATTGAGTGCGCCCAAAACGATTCAAAAATGACCTATTATGCTAGCGAATATGAGCTGTCTCAACTGCTTAACTGGCTTTCGCCACTTGCGGTGACACATGGCGCACTGGACTAGGTATTATGTCACTTAGCCCAAGGTTAAAAAACAACTCCAATGATGATAGTGAGGCAGCCTTGCGCCTCTACATGGCCTTGCTATCGGATAGGTACACCGCACATGTGTGTACGCTCTCGTAAATGCACGTGTGCCATCGCATGTATATTTATAAGCTGCCCAGCTCTTCGTGTCTGATTAGATTTGGACTCAGGCCCCAAGATAATCAACGGAATTCCCAAGTCGCCACTTTGAAACTAGTAAATTTGAACACCCTGACGCCCAGCTTCTTATATGAGATAAATACAAAGCATTGCCTTACTGTCTGTCTTCTTCTATTTCCAAAATCTCCACCCGAGATCGAATTAAAGATGCTAAGCTCCGATGCTATAATCCGGTTTTCCTCGCAATTAGCTAACCCCAGCAACGTCGTCACTGTGCTCATGGTCATCGGGGGAGATGTGGTCCAGAAAGCCCTCGCACAGAGTACAGGATGCCTGTACACTCCAGTCTGCTTCTCATTCGGTTGGGTTACATACGCTTTTGTGGTCCTCGTCAGCATGATGGGCGATCAGAGACTTCTCCCACCTCCCGATTCTACAGTCAAAGTGTTTAATCTCGGGTCGGGATACCACCGCGACAACAGAAACTGGGTTGTTGGACGCATCTTTCGGGACATGGAGTTATATATGGCGCGAAAGGAGCCAATCCTGTCAGGCGCAATACGCATTTCCATATGGAAGGCTAGGGAGAACCCAAATCGCTATACAATGCATTCGTACAGCAAGATCCACATACTGGGGCTCGTGGTCACAGCTATACAACTAGCCGTTGCATCTATCCCTCTAGTCCTCTATGGCGACTTCGGTATCTTGTTGCTCACAGCAACTGGCACCTTAATGACAATCGTGATGGGTAGTCTTCCCCAATGGCGCGCGGAAAAACTGCCAAATAGACAGCATTCTAACAAATTGGTTGCCCTGACATCTGGGAATGGCTCTAGAGATATTATTGTAATTATGGGTGGCGGCCGGTGTCTGGATTTAGAGGACCTTTCTGCACAAGAGACTCCTCGCAACGGAAGGGTGTGGGAGAAGTTTGCACAGGAAGATCCGGGTCTCTTCCCATTGGGGTTCTGGTTTACATTTGGCATTTGCGTCGTTCAATTGTTTGCATGGCTTGGCATCCTCGTCAGTTCCGCTGCACTCGCTGAGAACACTTGGTTCCTCATTTTGGTTGGAGTGATTGGTATGGGTCAAAATGCTTATCTAGCTAATGTTGAGAGGAATCCCGCGCACTACAATTTACCTCTCGACCACATTAAGACAATCACCAGAGAAAAAGTCATGTATGGTCTCATGGATCTCGAGGCCAATCATGGTTGCGGCCGTCCACTCGTTGCCGAATTCTTTCCCGGCTCGCTCCGACAGGAGGAGGATGAGTGGTGGAATGGAGACCGAAAGGCATACGACGAGATGCGATCACATTCCAAGAGCTCTCGTGGTGCACCTCGTTCAAGCATCGAGAGATTGAATTAAGACGTGTAAATAATCACACACACACACCGCACTTTAGGTAGTCGAGAACTTTTACAGAACTGCTGAAGACATAATTGGACAACAATTCAATGATTCATGAGCAAAAACTAGGATGGCCGGCCTCACCGGCTAAGAAGGGTAGACTAAGATTGTGGGTAGCTAAATCTATATAGAAAATCATCGAAAAATAACGGTAGGGACTCAATCAACGCCTACATGGATTACTTACTAGCTCGTCATACCTGCTTAGGTCGGAGGCAAAAGGTGAAAGGCATATAGCCTTCCTAAGGCACACTCGATCGAATTCCATTTAAGAAGCGTAGCGAAAATTCCGTAAGGAAATATTTTTGTTGGGGAATCAATGGGGTGTTGGCTACTAAGGATATATTACCTGTAATAGCTCCAGAACAATAGCCAATGATATTCTATTTTAGAATCCTAATCCGGACACGACGCGACGCGCCGTTACTGCACATAGGCCTTTTAGTGCAAGAGCTTCTCCGACAAAGCTCGCCAACAGGCCGCGCGCAACTCAGACGCTTCGCTAGGCACGCATGGGGCCAATACTTGAACGGTTCAATGGTGCCTTTTAAAGGAAGCGTAGTATTAAACTAGTATTAAAATTAACTTGAACGAAAATAAGGGATTGTTGTGGTTGGATTAATGTGTACTCGGAATACGCTGTACTGTAGGGCTGAAGTGGGAAGGCAGCGACCTGTATAGTGAGTGCTAAGGACGCGTCGGAACCAGCAACGCTAGGCATACCTACCACCTCTTCGACATTCAAGGTGGTCTCCCAGGTACGACGAAAGCTAACTACCTAGGTAGCTGCCTAAGTATGCACGTCCTTCCCGAAGTGCCAGCATACGACTAATCCGGAAAGTCAGTTGCCAGTACCCTACCGACCAGCACTTGGAAGTCGTTGTCACGGTTAACGAAGGCAAGGTGCGTAAACGGCTCAACACACCATGCTGCAAATTGCTAGCTAGCTACAAATCTAATAGCATGGCGGCGAATCGCACTAGCTGGGGTGGCCTGTGGAACTACAGCAGATGGAAGCCGATATGCTCGCAATAGCCCTTGGCGCGAGGATCTAGGCAATCTACGAGACCGCGATCAAGGAAGTATATCTAGCACAAGGCCTTGTTACACCCAATTTTACCGACAAGGTAATCGAACATGTAATCAGGGAAGGCGGCGCATTTTCCGCTGGAAAGCGCAAGTCTGTTTAGATTTGGTCGCGCTTGTTTGAAGTTCCGGGCGCGGCGCTCAAGCAATGACGTAAGTTGCTAGATATTATAGGTACGTAAAGCGTTAGCTTACCTAGAAAAGGAAGTATTACACCTGTAATATAGCTTCTTTTTCACTAAAATTTTTTTTTTTTTTTTTTTTTTTTGAAAATAGGAAAATTAATTGGAAGTAATTGTCAAGTATTAAGTCAGATAAGAAATTATCACCTTACTGTCAATTCATTTAAACACGATTATTTTGCCTAGATTTAATCAATTAATTAACAAGCAGTTAAAGTAGTACTTTGCCGGTGGGTAGCGCTGTTCGGGCGAGGAGCGCGCCGAGTACATCAAACAGCATGTTAACCCGTCGGCTTTGTCAGAGGCTGAACGACCGGCATATCCTTGTGACGTAGTTGTCAGTCAATGAGATTAGGTCGCTAGAAAGCTCATTCAAAATAGAAGGCAGCACAGGAGAGGGTGATCAATGTGTTGCTGCCATTTGTCGCGGCTTGGCGCTTGGCTTGACAAAACAGCAGCATAAATAGTCCATTATACAAGAACTATGCTTAAATTAAATGTCACCCTGTCTAATTGTTACAAGAATTTCCTTATTCGTAAAAACATCCGCCTTCCTCGGGCCCTCCATCAGAATTTCTCTCCGAGTACGCCTGGAGGGGGGAGCTAGAGAATTCACCGGAAGATCCCTGACGCTCTTCGACTCAGCGCTCCCCACAGGTAAAACAAGTCAAATAAACGGCTTTTAACGTGATTTGCTTTAATTAATCGCAAAAAGCGCTTATTTAACTTATTTAATTAAATCTGTTGTTTTAATTAAATAGTTATTTGATTAAATAAATTAAATAAATTAAATATTAAAAAAAAAATAATGCTATTGTGATAATTATTTACTCTAGACTTACTTTAAAAATTAGCCCTTGGACCTTTGCTTTAGCAATATTTTAAAAGAGCTTTTAATATTATTTATTACTTTAAAAGCTTTTATTTTGTTGCAATTTAACTCAGCGATCTTTACTAAGTTTTAAAAACTACTATTTTTAACTTAATTTATTTTGAAATATTTTATTTAATAATATTTTAGCTAAACTTTATATCAATTAAGTTATATAATATTTTATTGATTTATTAACTTTATATATTTTATATATTTGTATATTTTGCATACTATATATTTATAATTTAGCTTTTTTTTCTTTTTTTTTTTATTTTAAAATTTTTAATTAATAAAATTAATTATTAAACTTTTATACTTTTTGCAATTATAATATTATTTTAAAATTATTTTATATTTATTAATAAATATTTAATTCAAATATATATATATTTTTTTTTTTGCAAAGTTTATATTTAATAAATAAATTAATTTTAACTATATATTTAAAGCTATAATATTAATACAATATATTATTTATATAACTAAAAAAAATGTTATAATTAATAACTTTAATAATAAATAATATAATATTAACTAATAAATATAAAATATAACTTTATTTATAATTAAAACAATTAATAATAAAAAAAAAAAAAACTTTAAATTTATATTAACTTTATATTAATGAAAAAAAATAACAAACTATTTTAATAATAATAATTTTAAACAAAAAAAAAATAATATAATTTTATAAAAACTTTAAATTATATTGTAAAAAATTAAACTTAATTTATTTTAATAATAATTATATATTTTTAATAAATAGTTTAATTTTATTGTTTTTTTTAAATAAAAATATAAAAAAAATATATTTGATAATATAGCAAATATAAATTTTTATTTTTATAATATAATAGTTTAATTAACATTTAAAAAATAGCTAATTAAAACTAACAATTAATATATTATTTATTATAATAAAATTAAAATAAAAACTAAATATTTAAAAAAGTTTTTAAATAATAAAAATAAATTTGATATATAAGTTTATAAGTTTATAAATAAATTTAAAAAAAATAAAACTATTTTTTATAATAAAAAAAACAAAATATATTATTTATTATTTTAATTAAAAAAACTTATTTTATAATTAATTAAACTTATTATTAATTAAAAACTAAACTTTTTAATAATATTGTAAAAATAATTTAAATTTTAATAATAATTTATTATAACTTTAATTAAATTATATTTATATAATAAACTTTGTTAAAACATTATTATAAACTTTTTAAATAAATAAATATTTATTAATTTATTTTTTAATTTAATAGTTTTATTTAAAAAATAAAAATATTAAAATTAAAATAGTTTTAATTTTTATAAAAACATTTAAATATTAATTTAAACAATAAAATTTTTAAAGTTAATATTAATTTTAATTTAACTTATAAAAAATATTATAACAAAATAATTAAAACAATTTATAATTATTAATGTTTATATAAATAAAACTAAAAAAATAAAACTGTAAAATTAATTAATTTAAAAAAAAATATATATATAAATAAAAAATCTGTTAAAAATTAAAAGCTTATTAAATTATTAAAAAATAGCCGATTTAAAAAATTAAGTTATAATTAAAAAAAAGTTTATTAAAATATTAATATTTATTTTAAATGTAATAAAAAAAATATTAAATTAAAAATTGCTTTTATTAATAAAATGTTTTAAAAATTTAAAAATAAAATTAAAACTAAAAAATAGCAAAATTTAATAAATTATTTAATTTAAAAAACTTAAAAAATAAATAAAATTAATAAAAGTTTTTATATTAATTTAAATATTTATTATAACTAATATAAATAGTTTAAAAAATTTATTAAGCTTTTTTTAATTTATATATATATAAATTAATAAAATTAATATTATAATTATTATTTTATATAATATTAAAATATAAATTAATTTATTAATAAATT
>MU378573.1:0-13953 GCA_022495175.1 Hypoxylon argillaceum | reverse complement strand
ATATAAATTTAAATAATTATATAAAAATAAATATTAATATAAATATAAATTTAATAAATTAATAATTATATAAAAAAAAAAAGTTATTATATAAATTTTAATTTTTATTTTTTAAAACTTTATATATTTATTAAATTTTTATATAAAGTTTTAACTAAAAATTATATATTTTTTATATTAATAAATAATTAATTAACTTTTTTATTATATAAGTTTTAGCTAATAATTTTTATAATATTAATAAAATTAGTTTTTTTTAATAATAATATTAGCTTATATTTATATAAACTTATAAAAATAATTTTTACTAAAATTTTATATTATAAAGCTTTTTTATATATATTATTTAAAAAATTTAATTATATATTATATAGTTTTATTTTATTTTTTATTTAATTAATATTGCTATTTTATATTATTATTTAAATAAATACATTTAATTATATAAATAGTAATAAAAATTTTAAATTTAATAAAATTATATTAAATAAATTAATTTTTTTAACTTTATATAAAAAAAAAAAACTAAATTTTAAAAAGAATTATTTTAAATTAAAATTTAATTAATTAATTAATTAAATTTTAAGCTTAAATTTATTGTTATAACATATAAAAAATATATTAGCAGCTTTATTAAACAAATAATTTATAAATATTAAAAACAAAAGTTTTATTTTTATATAATTTAGTAATTTAAACGCAAAATTTATTAATATTAAAAACTAAAAACATTTTATAAATATAATAGCTTTTAAAAATTGATTTTATTGATTATATAAAAAGATTTTAAGTACAGCGTACGGAGTAAATAGCTAAAAGTTAAAAGCTAAAGCGTTTGTGCGTTTGTTACTAGTGGTCCTAATGGCCCACCGTTAGTGGTTTTCGCCTTTTACCTAGTCCACCCACCAGGTAGCTAAGCAGCAGGTACCTACTCGTTATCTTTTGTCGCAATGCTAGCAGAGTCCTAACTTGCGATGCTACAAAAGCTCAACGGGCACGCGCTCACCCTAAACCAAACCCTCCCTTGGTCTAGAGCATGTAGCAAGGTGGATATGGATCCGCCCACCTCTTCGGATTCCAATCCAATTTCCAGCCGCTTGCAGCTGGCCCGTCCTCTGCCAGCAGTTCGGCTTATGGCTGATGATTGGACCGGGATCACCAATGCTCGCGAGAGGAAGAGACGCCAGAACCGTCTGAACCAGAGACTCTATCGTCAGTACCGTGCATGTTACCGTGGGGATTGCATAGCCCAAAACCCAGTGCTTACTATGTTTCGTTTCAAACAGGGATGAGACATAGACCTCACAACGGCACCTTACCGCAGGAAAGCTTCCCTAGTGCATCGCAAGGGCCGCAAGGGCTACTTCAGCCCCCCGCCGGTAGCTGCGGAAATGACAGCTTCCAGCAGTACTCACAGGTAGATGGTGCTCTGCTCCTAACCTGTCCTCGCCGGATTGAGCACGTCCGTGGCCTCATGAGGCAAGCTCTTCAGGATTACAGCCTCAACTGTCCCCGCCCATCGCAGTTACAGGCCATCATCCGGATAAACGTCCTGAACGCGATAGCCCGCAACGCACTGCTCATCGGCTTTCCTATCGACAGTCTGTGCCGCGACGAGTTTGTGTCTCCTTTTCACCAGCCCGGTCCGCATCCACTAGGCCGACCGATACCCGCACCCCTCTGCCCAGACAGTCTGCAGCCAACAGACGCGCAGCGGGTCATTTCGCACCACCCCTGGATCGACCTGTTCCCGTTCCCGCGCTTCCGCGACAACGTTCTCTTGGCCCTGCAGGACGGGCTCTTTGATGACGACGAGCTGTGTTCGGATCTGCTTTGTGCTGAGAGTGCGGGGCCGGGTGATAACCCCGCTCTTCTCATTTGGACGGATGCTTGGGATCCTACGGGATGGGAAGTCAGCGAGGCCTTCTTGGCCAAGTGGGGAATGCTTGTCAAGGCATGTCCGGAGATGCTACAGTCGACGAATTACTGGCGCACGAAGAGGGGCCAGAAGGAGTTGTCTATCGACATTGCTGCAGGCTGATAAGAGTTGGTCACATGAGATGGTTTGGTGCACTCTGTCATCTTAACGGTACGTTGAAGTTAGAGTGCCGATAATAAGCCTATACAAAAAGGGATGCTGACTGCTACAACGCGAGCACCACCACGAATGACACCTCTGTATAGATGTTGAATACGCATTGTTACAAGAGTACACAGAGAGAAAAGCATAGATAAGTCGTCTTAAGGAATCAATCAATCAATCAATATATAGCAAAGCTAGAGGTTTGTCTTGATATTTCCATCCACCAGGTCCCGAGTTTTGTATTAGAGGTAGTTATATTTGGACTGGCGCTGAACTTGTGGCGTGGAAGCTGGTCAAGGCTGCAAATGGAAGCAAGAGGCCGCCATCTCGTCTCTGATAGCAGAAGTTGGCCAGCTCAACTCCAAATAAATATTATTACTGATTATATATTACTGATTATACCGAATTTGGTCCCCTGAACAAGTTAGTGGAAATCTCGTTCCAAAATAATGCTTGAACGGCCTTTCAAATGCTGCCATATTTCAATTTAGCACCTTAATAACGTTTAAACTATAACTACATAGTATTTAGGTATGTACTGGGTGACAATAATAGGGGTCATGTCATACGCAATTTATACGACCTGCATCGGCAATTTGCGCCCATCGACCAACGGCCGTGAGTGCATCTTTAAACTCTTCCAAATCTACGTATTTATTAGATATCTTCTTTTTCCGGGGAAAATAGAATGTCGAAAAGATCTTATGGGAATTTATGCATTTGTGCATCAGGGTCCTCCGGTAGTGGATAGTCCACCACCGCGCCAACGTGGCCCTTGTGCCTGTGATGTCTTTTCCGCTTCTCTTGAAACTCAATCTCGCTATAAGTAAATTGATACTGTTATTCGTGTAGTTTCTAACCTTCATCTATAAGAAGCATAGAGCCTCCCGCTTCGTAGAGAATATGCGAAACACTGTGCCTACATAATGAGCAACCCCTCCGAAGTACTGCTTGTCGCTGACCCGACTCTTTTACATCATCAATCCTATCTCATATCATTCTAACACGAATCTACAGTTATTTATTATGGTATATTTGAACTACGAGGGACTAGGTGCTATTATTGCGAAGTGGGTGGAAGGCCGCCTCCCACCGCTGGCCATTCCTTATTATTAAAAACACTTACGCTTTAATACCTTTCCAAAAGTTCTAAATTGAAGAAAGCGGAGGATCTTGATGAGTATTAGGCTTCTTTAATTCAAAGCCCAGATTAATTAATCCCGGCAAATCTTACTGCACGTTCATATCAACAGACTAGCAGACGCGAGTAAGCGACCTCAATGTTTTACTAGAACATTGGTGTACTTACCGTCCTAACGAGCGGTTCATGTTTTACGTCATGATAATGACGCGTGTCGCACGTGGCGAAGGGCTTGTGTTCGTGTACCCGGTGATCGCAGCCATGCACATGATCCCAGTGTCAGTGCAGCCCTCACTCGGCACACATATAGACATAGCAGCCTTCTTCCCCATCGTTTTAACGAGCCCGTACTGTGGGGTCAGGGCGAGCATGTACTAAGCTCGTTTCATTGGCACGATTTTAATGCATTTGACAATTGGAAGATCGCGCTTCTACCATGAGAAGCTCCTATACCAGAGCCTCATATGGTATGCCGGGCTGCGTGGAGGAGAACACAGCAACGTCTCCTACACCCACTGTATGAACCTGCCTAACACGAATATGGATGGTTCTGGAAGAATCTAATACTTGAGCACCTTGACATAGGCAAACACCGACTAGTGAGTTATTGATCTACCCTTATACATTTCGACTATTGCCGCTAATGTATCCTACACTTTGCCCGAACATCTTGCTTCGCTATTTTCACCTAACTATGCGATATCGTCAAATCCAAATCCGCCGTGACGGTACAGTTGCCGCTAATATGCATGCCCCCTTTCTTGGAGAACTTTACGAATCCAGTATCACCTATATTGAATACCGATCCACCCCTGACCACCTTAGTTCCACCGCAAGCGATAAAATCTTGATCATCCGTGACGCGCATTATATTCACTTCTGGCTGTTCCTGCTCGCGTATTTTCCTTAAAACGCGCACTCGATTGCTCACCACGTCGTCGAGGCTTTCCAATTTCCTCTTCACCCCCTCCAGCCTCTCTGCTAAAATTCCCTCGAATCCCTCCTCTCCCGCCTCCCTTCTTTCTGGGTAAAGTCGTTGTAACATGTTTTTGTCCCCTTCTGAGAGAGAAATGCTCTCTAACGCCTTGGCTTGGTCGGCGGTGTCATTAGAGAAATTTGTAATCTCAAAGTTCATGATCGATTGCGGGTCATGTGACAAATCCTCTGTTTCACCATCGACATTCTGGCACTTTCCCTGTAGGCCCTGCTTTTCATAGGTGCAGTATCGATGCTCGTGCCTGTGTACCAGACCTAGGGCGTGCCCGAACTGGTGCAGGATACTGGAACGAACTCGCGCGATACGGGTAGCTTGCGTCAGTGACATCGGGTCCGTGTTTAATTGCATGGTCTCGTCTGTGGACTTTTGAGCGTCTGGTCCGAGATATGACCAACACTCGAGACCAAAATTAACACGGATGTCGGAAGATACCGAGGAATCTGGCGCTGGGAACGAAAATTTGATGTCTATGGGAAGGGAATTGTAATGATCGTTGACTAGCTGTATCACCAGGGCCTGCTCTGCAGTGCTACCGTTGAGAAAACTGACGGCGAGATTGTTTTTATCGGATGGCCATGGCTTGCTATTGATCACAAATCCACTTGACGGTAGTGGTTTTTGAGAAGAGCCAGCAGCCCGTGACATCATCGTCTCCTTTGTGGTTGAAAGAGTTGGTTGAAGATCGGAACTCATAGTCATGATTCTTTAAAGATTTGGAGAAGCAACAGAAGATGATGTTTCTATTTAAGGCCGGCAGTCTTGCACACATCAGCCCATCAGTAAACACCAGGTTTTAGCTAGGATAACTTCTTATCCAATCATCGAAACGAAAACTCTGAATTACGTCACTCAAACTCCCTCGCAGGTTCACTCTCTATCCTGTGCCACGTGTACTCCAACATGAAATCACAGGGACTATAATATTAATTACCTCCTTGCATCGCATTGTTTCGATAAGTCTGAAATGACTGATCGTTCTCTTATGTGATACAGTGCACATCTATATATCATCATTCATTAAGCCACCCTCGAAAAATACAGGTATGTGTACAGAATTATCCCTGGTGTGCTTTCGAGGCTCAGGTCACAGCCCCCTAGGACTGGATGACTGTTTTCTGTTCCAAGCCCTCCGCTAGCTGAAAAATCACTAACTCCATTTTAATAGGGATGTCGAAGAACCAAGGTCGCAACTTGGCATGCTAAGTGGGTAGCCGTCGCAATAACCGTGACTAAAAATAAACAATTACAAAAATACCGCGTTTTTATAAAAATCTTTTTATAATTATTATAACAGTATTATTATATATAAAATTTTGAAGTTTTTAGTATTTTTTCTATACTTAGCGGTAATAACTTTAATTCATAGTTTTGTGTTGTTTCTACATGGTTATATGTATAAAAACCTTTAAGCAACTAATATAAAATGCCTATGTTAGTGTTAAGTATATCCGTAACTACGCCTGAAAACCTAGAAATGATATTAAAGCAGGGGAGAATATTGCAGGCCGATCCCATCGCCAAAAGTGGTACCAATAAGAAGAGGTTGACAAAGTACTGGATGAACGATACTACATGGGATAGCCAAGTCACAATCTGTTGAGAGAAGAGCTAAGTCTGACAAAAAGCAATTTAGATTTCTGGGTATGTCTTGTTTTTACCCGTGGCTTAGTCAAAGCACCTGTTGAGAGTAACTGCTCGTCGGTTAGGCTGGAGAGAAATAAAAGTGGCCGTTGCATCAGTGATGCATCTGTGTGGTATGGTGTCATGGCCGAGATCTATGTCTATGTCTGATCACAGTTACGTGAGCCATAAAAAGGCCCAATTACGTGTGACCAAACACCATTGTTACTAATTATTCCTCCCCCATCTTCGAATTGGCAGATTGCTTCGTTCATCTCGCAGTAGGCGTTGGCCACGGACTGGAAACCCTCCAAACTCGTATAGGAGTCCGCCAAAGCTCCCCTGTGTGATCGCACAAGTCCGATTCCACTGCTATCATGTATTTCCTTGGCATGGAGATGGATTAGAATGGCGACAAGCATCATGCATAGAGAAACCCGGTCGTCTAGATCCTCAAGTTCGACTTGCTTATCTTTCATGTACTCACCCCTCATCTTCAAGGCGTGAAGTAGTGTGGAGTGAGCATCACTGGCTAATATCCGCGCGCATTCGTCCGGCGGGCCCGTCCGCGTGTCGTATGTGACTAGCTGGCGTCCTACCTCGTAAGCGATGTGTTGGCCAAGTTTGTGCGAGTATGGTGTTAATTGACGGAGGATTGCATTGCGCTGGGCGAAAGATGGTGGAAAGGACTTGAGCACTTCAATAGCGGTATCGGGTTGGCCAGCAACTTCCATTAGAAGTAGTAGCGAAGAGTCTTAGAACTTAGCTAGCCGCTACGTTACGAGAGATCGATAAGTTAGCAGAAGAAGTTGCAATTTAAGCTCCCTGAGCGTCCATCGTCGATACGGACGATACTCAAGCTCATAGCTGCAGTTGCTGCTTTGGCACAGTTGCGGCGCCCGGCCCGCCCAACGTGAAGACAGCTGCAGCCGTTCGAATACAGCTTGTGCGCACTCGACTTTAGTAGGTGTTAAATTAAGAGATCTCGTGATCCTTGGCGGCGGGGGCGCTCTAGGACGACGCCTGCTAGGGGGACCCGTCGGCTTCGATGACGTAGAATGGCTAAGCCCGCAAGTCGGTTTCGCAGTTGATTCGAAGCGAGATCCTCGCGCAACGCTAACGGCTGTCGAGCTGATAACGGCATTTTAGGCAAGATAGAATATCGTCGATCGAGAAGCAAGTTATTTGACAAGGCAATGAAAATCAGGGCGACCGAGTTCACTTGTTTTGTTATGTTGTTATGTTGTTATGTTTTGTTTTGGGTTTGTTTGGTTTCCACCATGTTCTTTGCTGATGAATGCACAGTAAACACGCATCCAATCCCTCCAATAAGATACAAGCGGTTAGGCAAATCGTGGCGTGAGCGAGTTAGAAAGGCCTTAACCGATTTATTCCAGTTTTATTAAGGCCTTCTAAGACCTCTTGACCTCGTGAGCTTCTAGTATTAGCTAGATACGCCTTCCTCTGACCTATATTATCTGTGTAACGTAAGTCAAGTCAGGTCATTAGGGATGAATAGTGGGGCAAAATATGATTTCATGACACCTTCGATAGCCTCTTTTATTCTTTTATATATTACCTTACGGGCGTGGTAACGAATACCCTTTTTAACAGAACCGACTTGTTGTCGATATAGAGCCTCCAAGGGTTTCGGGTGATTATAGTTTCAAGTATATATTTCGTGATTTTGCTATCGAGCGCCTATACTACGTGCTGCTTTATACATATACTTCGGCCCCCTCCCTCGGATAGAGGCTGGCACTGTGACAGGGCAGGTAACAAGCTACCTGCTAAGCCATATGCTTGTGGCTGTGCCACAAGATATAGAGCTAGACCATTTTTTCATCTCCGGCTGGCCTTCCAGAATGAATCCCTTCTTTTTTGATAAATTAAAGCGAGGAATCTCTAGAAGTTCTATTTTGACCTCGTCAGGCCTCTAGGGTGCGATATATGATTTACACTTTCCGTTTTATCACACAACAAAGCCCTCTTTCTCCTGGAGTTCAGGACCTCCGACTTCGAAAGGGCTGGAGTTCTGTCCTATCTAATACAGGCCCTCATTTACGGTATCCCTAGATTCATGGGATCTCCTAAGGCTGTAGGCAAAGCTGCTAAAGGAAGAGGGCCACAAGGCCCTCAGAAGGTCTCAGAAGCATTCATCAATGGAGGACTATTCTTATCCCGTAAGAATATGCAGTCCAGATTCCTCCTGTACAAATAGGTCAAGGTTTCCCTTCTAGTAGCAGGGAAAGTGAAAGGTATAGGAGCCTTTAGACCGTAAGAAAATTATGGCAGAGGAAAACCGACGCCGATAATACTCCTCCAGTATTAACGGTATATATGGTACGCGGCAATGATTATTAGCTTACTAGCCCTTGTTACAGAGGCTTGGGCCGTTACCTAGGTCGGGCCCTGACCTTAATGAGAACCTTCGGGGTATAGGAGAAGCTATTAGAGGAAGAAGATTTTGAGGTGAACTTAGGGGGACTCAGTAAGGAAGGCAACCCTACCCCTAAGAGAATTAACCATGAAATTGATACTATTTCAAGCCTTTTATTGAGCCCTCAGTATACTTCCCGCTGAGGCTTGAAATTAGTTAATATTATCTTTTGATGGGTGGCGCGTATTTAGAAAATTAATTTTAACATTAACAATTCCTATTTTTTACCGATTTTATAATTTTTTTTTTTAAACATCAACGACTATGATAAGTTATAATGTATAAATCTACTTACCGATATGATTACTTCTAGATAGCAAACAGAGTATTAATTTGAAATATTCCCCTGTAATTTATAAAAAATTACTTCCCTCAGGTTCCTGTTCACTCTCGTTCCCTCACAGTTATGTTTTTCCATTTATTATAGAGTTTGATATCGTCATCATGAAAAGGTATTAAGCCCCACGAGTCATTTACCGGGAACTTACGAAAATCTGCTAGCCAAGTAGTGAGATCGTGCATGTGCTCCGGAAAGCGGTCCACGGTGAGTTCGCAGAGGTCATCCAGCTCCAAATGTTGTTCCCCATTAGCTGTAGTATCTTGCATCAGGCAATAGAAGTTCTCTAGGCACTCCTTATTCTTGAGAAGGTCGGTAATCCTTGCTCCTTTCCTCATCAACGCGATCCATCTTGGAATCCGGCCTGCACTCTGGTAGTTAATGTTGTGAACGTCTATGTCTATGATGACGTTGGCGATTTGGGAGGTTGTGCCGGAATTCCAAATCTGACCAAGTCGCCAAGATTCACAACCTTTGATAAACAAAAAGTCGTGTCTTCTCATGGCGAATTGGTGAGTGACGGACGCGTCGTTGAATATTTCAGGATGAGCCATAGGGATGATGAGAGCGAAAATGACTAGGGGTTCCTTCATTGCAATATGTCTGCTTTCGCGGTTGACACCTAGTATCGGGCAGACCTGCCTAACCTGGGTAGACGCACACCAGAATGGAATCCGATCTTTAAGCTGGATTTTAACGGCATATCCGGGGTAGGCGCCAGGGTCTATAGCGCGTAGATCAACATGAATAATGCGAGGAGTCCGGACAAACTCTTCCCAAATCATGCATCGAATTTCCGTAGGAAGGCTGTTGAATGTAGTGGGGGGCTTGACTTCTCGGCCAGCTGTGCATCTAGTTTGCCGTTTGATTTGGCGTCTGGTTCGGCATCCGGTTAGGATTCTAGATTTGAATTCCGGTTGGAATCCTAGTTGGCATCTGGTTTGGTATCTCGTTAGGTATCTGGCTGGACGTTCGGTTTGGCATTTTGGTTCGCATTTTGCTCGGCTTCTGGTTTGGCAAGGCATTGCAACCTAAATGAATTCACTCAGGTAAGAATGATATTGTATCAACTAAATTTAAACGTGCTTACCTAAATTACCAGTGATTGCCACCGAGACTAAGTGGCAATAGTAAGTGTGCAAAACGTGGCAGGCAAATAATCAAGATTAAGAATAGAGGCAGGAGAGAGGGAAATAAAAAAGCACGGCTACCTACCTACTTAAGCAACTAGAAAAACACCAACTTCGGTTAAGTTTATATAGTCACTTAATGTAAACCCCACAGTAATAATAATTTTATCATCGATATTGAGACGGTGTAAATAACCTGACCACATAGGGGTTAGATTGATTAAGTTATTAAGACTTAGTTTTTTTTTTCTTTTATTTAAAATAGTTAGCTTATAGCTAGTTAAAAATAGCTAGTATGCTTTTTATATAGTTCTTTTCAAAAATCTACTATATTTAAATATATATTTGTATCATTTATTTACTATTTTTTTAAGTTTTAAATTTTTAAAAATGATTTATATAACATTATAATCGGTTTTTTAAAATATATAGTATATATATATTATATATTTTGTTTTATTAGTATTTTTAGTAAAATTTTATATTATATTAACTATTAAATTTTAAAACTAAAGCTTTAGCAAATAAAAAAAAAAAAACAAAAACAAAATATTATAAATAATAAATTTAATATTATTTTTTTTATTATATTTAGCTTTTTAAAATTTAAATCAATAAAATTTTTAATAAAAGCAGTAATTTTAAAAGTATACTTATAAAAACTAAAAAATATTTAATATTTTTATTTTAGTTATATTAAAAATTAAATATTTTAGTTTAAATTTTTAAAACTATTTTTATTACTATAAAAAATTGCAGCTAATATTAAGCTATTATTAAATATAAAGTTTAATATAAAAAATAATATTTTTAAATTAAAGCTAAAAAAAGTTTGCTATATTTTAATATATTAAATTAAAATATAGCTTTGCTATATTAAATTATAAAAACTATATTATAATTATAAATATATAAATTAAAAATAAAAATTATAATTAGCTAAATAAATAAATAACAGTAATAAATTATTAGTATAAAATAATAGCTTTAAAATATAAATATATTTTAAATTTAAAAAAATATATTAATAAATAAAAATATAAATTAATTATTAATAAATTAATATTAGTTGTATTATTTAATAAAACAATAAAAAAATCAAATTAATTTATTAAAATATAAAAAGTTTATTATTTTTTAATAATTTATTAAATTATAATTATTAAACTGTTTAAAACTGCTATTATATTTAAACATTTTTATTATTTTTTAATTTTATAATTTTATATATATTTAAATAATTATTTATTACTTTAGTAATATTGTTATATTTATTTAAATCAATTATTTTTTTATTTATTATTTTATAAATTTATATTTTTATTATATTTATATTATTAAGTTTAAACAAATTTATTAAAACATTTTGTTAATTTAGCTTTAGTAATAATACTAGTTTTAATTTTACAATTTAAAGCTTTAATATAAAAATATTTAATAACAATATTATTGTTATAGTTATTATAGTTTTATTTATTAAAAATATAAAAAATATTATTTATATAATTTTATTAAATTTTTTTAATTTAAAAATGTTTTTTTATTTATTATTTAAAAAAAAAGCTGTTATTAATTAGCTAAAACAGCTTAAAATATTATTTATAACTTAAAAAATTTTTATTTAGTTTTTAATTAAACAATTATTTATTTATATATAATTAAAACAATAAATAAAAATTATTTACAAATATATTAAAAATATTAATATTTAATTAAAAGTTAAATAAAAATTTAAATTAATGTTTAATTATAGCAATTTTAAATAGTAATACTTTTTGTTAACTTTATTAAAAAAATATAAATTAAAGTTTAAAAAAAATATTATTAAAAATATAAAGTTATATTTTAAAAAATATTACATTTTTATAAAAAAAGTAAAAAAAATAAAAAAAACTTATAATAATAAAACTTTTATTTATAAACTATTTAAAAATATTAAAAAGTTTATATTAAAATATATTATAAGCAGTTTTTAAATAAACTATAATTTTTTATATATTATAGCTTATAATTAATTATAGTTTAAACTAATAAAATAAACTGTTATAATATTTAAGTTAAATTATTATAATATTAAATTAAAAAATATAAAAGCTATATAATATATATATAATAAAAACTTATATAATTAATAGCTTTTTTAATATAATTATTATTTTTTAATATTTTTTATAGCTTAATTGCTTTTTTAAACTATTTAATTTTAATATTAAGTTATAATAAATAGCAAACTTATAATTTTATAGTAAAAAAAACTTATTATTAAATTTAAAAAATAATTAAACAATAAAATTAACTTTATTATAAAGTAACTAAAAAAAATAAAAATTATAATTTAAAAAATAAAATTAACAAAAAAAAAAAAACTAAAATTAAAAATAAACTAGCTTTATTTTAGTTTATTGTTTTTTAAAATTAAAACAGCTAGATATTTTTTTTAAATATTTTTGCTATATAATTATATAAATAGTTTTTTTATTATTTATATTAACTAAATTTTTTGTTATAATAATTAAATTTTTAATTGTAAAAAGTTTTATTTATTAATTTAACTTTAAATATTTTTATTATATTTAGTTTTAAGTTAAAAAACAACAAAAAATAATTAAAGCAAAAAAAATATAAAGCAAACTAAAGTTTAAACAATATTAACTATTATATTTGTAACAAATTAAAACATTATTTTAAAAATTACAAATAAATATAAATATATAATAAAAAAAATATTTTTTATTACAATTAAAAGTAATATTTAAAAAATAAAGCTTTTTTATTTTTATAAAAAATTTTAACTTTTTTTTTTAATATAATATAAAAAGCTAAAAAAAATAACAAAAATATTATTAAAAAAACTTTTAAATAAATTTACACTTTTTGTTTTAATAAAAATATTTATTTAGTTTAAAAAGTATATTATTAATTTATATTTAATAAAATTATTAAAATTAATAAAAAATTTAAATAAAAATATTATAACTAATAAACTAAAACAATTAATTAAGCTTTGTTAATAGTTACAATTTTATATAACTTTTAAATAATTAATATTATAAATATATAATTTAGCTTATTAAATATAAAAAAAGTTAATATAACAAATATTATTATATATATAACTAAAAAAAACTTTATAACTATTAAATATTTTATAAATAAAAGTTTATTAAATAAATATTTTTAAATTATATATAAAAATAAAAATAATATTAAAAAATATATTAAATATATTTTTAATAAAAACTTTTTAAATATTAATATTTTATAAACTAATATAGCTATTATTAAATATATAAAACTATTTAAAAAAAAAAAAAGCAATAATAAAAACGTTATTAATATTAATTAAAATATTTTATTAATTTAAAATAATAATATTATTAATTAAATTTAAAACTTTATTAAAATAAATATAAAACTTAGTTAATAAAGCTTTAAAATATTTAGTATAATATTTGTTTTTTTTATTAAAAATATATAAAAATTAATTAAATATATTTAGTTTAAAAAAATCAAAAATATATTTAATAAAAAAATAAACTTTATAGTTAAAAATATAGTTATAAAAACTTTTAAATTTGTTAAAATTTTGTTATAAAAAGTTAAATAACTATATTAAAACTTAAAAAATTTAAAAATTAAAATAATTAATATTTTATTAAACAAAATTTTATATTTTATTAATTTATAATTTAATAAAAAATTTTTTATAAATATAATAGCAATAACTTTGTTAAATTTAAATTAATAAAGCTTTTTTATATTTATATAAATAAATTATTAAAATTAAAAACTAATTATAATTAAAGTTGTTTAAAAAGCTAAAATATTAAACTTTAATAATAATATTAATAAGTTTAATTAATTATATATTATAATTATAATAACAAAATTAAATTAAATATATATAAATTAAAAGTTTTTTTAAAAAGTACTAATTATTATAGTTTATTTAATATTTACATTTTTAAAAACAATTAAAAATTTTATTAAATTTTATTTTAAAATTATAATAGTTATAAATTACAATAATATTAGCAAATTTATTACTATAATTATTAATATTAAAATATAATTAAATATTTTAATAAATAAATATATTATTAAGTATTAATTATTAATATAAAAAATTAATTTAGTTTAAAAAAAATTTATTAAAAAGTTATTTTATATTATTTATAAAAAAGTTATTAAAATTTAAATTTATT
>MU378572.1:0-13984 GCA_022495175.1 Hypoxylon argillaceum | reverse complement strand
AATTAATTTATTTATATATTTTAAAATATAATATATTTAATTATATTTATTTATAAAATAATTTATATTTATTTAAAATTTATTTTTTATAAATAAATATTAATAATAAAATTTTATTATAAGTTTTTTATTTAAAAAAATATTATTAATAAAAATAAAAAAATCAATTATTTTTATATTTTATTTATTACTATTTAAAAACATTAAATTTAATATTATATTTTTTTTATAACTTTTTTTTTAAATAATGTTTTTTAAAATAAATATATTATAAATAATAATTTTTAAAATAAATATATATAAAATAATAAACTTTTAAATATTTATTTTAAAGTTTAAACTAATTTAAATAGTTTTATTTTAAATAATTTTTTTAAAAATAATAATAAATAAAATATTTTTTATTAAAATAAATTAATTAAAAATAACTTTTTTACTAATACTATTTATATAAATATAACTTTTTTAAATAAAAAGTTATTAAATAAATATTTATTAAATAAATTTTTATTTAATAATAATTTATATAGTAAATATTTTTTTATATATTTTAATTAAAATTTTTTAAAAAAAACTTCGTTATAATTTTGTAATTTTTTAATTTTTTTTTTATATATTTTTAAAATTTGCTTATTTTTAATTAGTTTTATTTTAATTTTTTATAAAAATTATTTACTTTTTTATATAAATTTTTTTATAATATAGCAAATAATATATAAATAGTTTTAATTTTAACTACTATTAAAAACTATAATATATAATTAATTTATTATTTTATAAAATATTTAAGTTATAATAATATAAATATATATTTTATTAAAAATAAATTTAAGTTTAATTTTATTTAACTTTTTTTAAATATTATAATTAATAGTAAATTTTTTATTTTTAAATTTATATTTTGGTATATTAAATAAAAAAAATACTTTATATATATAACATTTTTTTTATTAATAAATTAATTTATATTTGTTTTTTAATTAAAAAAAAATATTTTGTTAAATTTTGTTAATAATTAAATAAAACATATAAAAGTTTTATATTATTTTATTTTTTATATAATTTTAATATTATTAATAAATATTTTTTTTAAAATTATCGAAATATTTTTTAATAAACTTTAGTGCAGTTTTTTATAAAATAGTATTATAAATTATAGATTTTTTAATTAAAAAATTTAAAGTTGTTTTTTTTATATTTAAATAGCTTTTTTTATTTTTAAAATAAAAATAAAATTTATTTAGCATAAGCATTTTTTTTTTTTTTTTTTAAGTATTAAAAAAACTTGTAGTATTATAGTTTAATATTTTTTTTAATATAAGTTTTTCGTATAAACAGTAAAAAAAAATTCAATATTAAATAAAAAATTCGATATTTTAATATATTTAGTATTAAATTAATATTAAATCGATATTAAATTTATTTAGTATTAAATTAGTATTAAATTAATATTAAGTTAAACTTTTTAATGTTAATTTAAAACAAATAAATAAAACGAGCTTAATATTATAAAAACTAAAAAAAAACAGTTAATATAGCATATATAAAAATATTATATATTCAAAAAAAAATATTAAACTAAAAAAAAAAAAAAAAAAAATTAAATCTATAATAGCAAGCTCGATTATATATAGATTTTTTTTTTGTAATAAATATTTTTTTTATTGTTTTAATATTATTTATTATATATCTATTGTTTGCTTTTAATATAATAAAATAAATATTTATTACAAAATATAATAAATACTTTAATATATTCTTTATATATTGTTTTTTTATACAATAAATATAATTTAGTTATAACTATAATTTATAAAAAGCTTTTTAAACTTATTTATATAATTTATTTATATAATTTATTAAATTATAATAAATTAAATTAAAAAAATATTTTTTAAAAATATATATTTTTAATTTATTATTTTATAAAATTTTAAATAATTTAATTTAATAAAATTAAATTAATTTATAAAAAAACTTTTATAAAAACATAAAATTAAAATTGCGCAATTTATTTAAAAAATTAATATATTAAAAAAACATTTTTTTAATTGTTTTTAAAACGTTAAAAAATATTTAATTAACTATATTTTCGACATTTATTATAAAATAGTTTAATTATTTTTTAATAATTTTTCAAAATAATTTTAATTGTTATTTTAAAAATTAAAAAAAAAAAGTTAAAAAAATAAAAAAAAAGTCAAAATAGCGTCATTTTTTTATTTACTAATAACGTAAAAAGCTAATAAATTATTAATTATATATTTTTATATACAAATTTGTATAAAAAAGTATAAATTTACTACTTTTTACTCTGTTAAGCCTAAATGATCAACTAGCGTAAAGCTAACCTTTATAATCCTAGTGACCTATAAATAAGTTTAGCAAAAACTTGTATAATAATAGTTGTTATATATATCACTAAAGGCCCCTTGGGGTTAAGGGCAAAAAAGCCTTTGTTTTTAAGAGCTATATATGTAAGCTATATAAACCATATAGACTATACAGCTTATACAGCTTATATACAAATCTTTAACAAGCTATAAAAAATAAAAACAGCTTTTATTTTTAGCTTTTTTTTTATTAACTGTATATTTTGCTATGTTTTAAATAAATAAATTTATATTTTGTATAAAAAGTAATATAGTTTTAAAATAAATTTTATTAAGTAAATTTTAATAAATTTTTTTGTTAGCTATATATAGTGCAGCATTTATATATAGTTATAAATTAAATAAAGCTTATATATATAACTAAACTTTAAATTTTTAAGCTTAATGTAAGTTTTTTTTTTATTAAATTTATATTTTATTTTTTGCTATTATTTTATTTAATTATTTTTAACTATATTTATTATTTATTTATTTTTTTATTTTTTTACTTATATATTTATATTATTTATTTAGTTTAACTTTTTTGTTTTATATTATAAATATATATTTTTTATTTAGTTTAATTTTTTTGTTTTATATTATAAATTTGTACTTTTAATTTAGTTTAATTAAATTTTGTTGTTTTATTTTTTAAATTTACTTTGTTTATAAAATGAACTAAAAGTATTAAAAAATATTTTTTACAATTATATATAACAACTACGATTTAATATATAAAATTAACAACAATAATGTTTTAACTATTAATTAAAATTGTTATTATATTTAAAAAATTATAATGTTTGTTGTTTATTAATAAAGTTTTTTTAATTTTATTAACAATATAAATTTATATTTTTATTATATTTAAGTTTTAAGATTTAATTTTTATTTTATTTAGTTTTATTAATTATATAATATTTTAAATATTATATTGCTTTGTTATTATTTTTAAAGTTTATAGCTTTATTATTAATTTTATTACTGTTTATTTCTATAACAATTATAATACTATTATTAATGTTATTACTATATATTTAAATGTTTAAGTAGTTGTTTATTGTTTAAAATTAGAAGTTTTATAACGTAACATTTAATTAGTTTTATTTTTTAGCTAATTTTTAATTGCTTTTTTTAATTAAAAAAACAAACTTGTTGCAAATTTTTATTATATTTGTTTTTTTATATTTATTAATAATATATTAATTTAAACATAGTTATATATTAAACAATTTATATGTTAATTAAACAAATATTTTAGTTTATGTTTTATTATATACTTTTGTTTTAAAATTTTCGATTTTTTTGTATTTAGTAACTAAATAAAACATTGTAACTTAGAAAAATTTAATTTAATATATTTTATTGATTGTTTTTTTTAAAAATTCTAAATTTTTATAATATATTTAAACTAATATAACAAAGTTTTTAAAAATTATATAACATTTGTTTTTTATTATTGCTGCTTTTTAAATATTAATAAATATAATGTTAATTAAATTAATTTTGTATTATAATTTTAAAATAAAATAAGTTTAAAATTATTTGCTATAAAATTATAAAATAATAGCAAAGTTTAGCTTGGTTTAAAAATATTGCTAGTTTAATATATTAATTAAAAATTAGCTAGTTAAATAAATTAGCTATATTTTTTGTTTTAAAGCTTTTTTTTAAATAAGTAATTACAAATAATATTATAAATTAAATATTACTATAATTATATTGCAAATACTGCTATAGCTAAACAACTAGTTTATTTAAAGCTTTTAATAATAAATAAATATTTTTTAAATAATTAATTAAATTTAAAACTTACAATATTTAAAAAGTTACTACTATATATAACATTATATATAATATTATATAATAATATTTATAATTATAAAAAATTTTATTTAATAAATAAGTGATTTAGCTACAATATTTTTTATTAGTAAAACAAGTTATATAATAGCTTTTTTTCTGTTTTTTTTGTATTAATTATAAAAAATCGATTAATTTATCGACTTATTTGTTTTATTTGTTTATATTAATTATATTAATTTTTAATTTAACTTTAATAATTAAACTTAAATAATATTTATAAATATAAAACAAACATTTTATTTAATTATATAGTTATAAAGTTTTATTAAGTTAAAAATAATATATATTTTATTATTTTAGCTGTTATATTTTAATAACTTTTTATAGTTTAATAGTAAAAATATTATATATAAAACAGCAATTTATCGATTTTTTTTTATTTTGCTATATTATTTAAAAATTAGCTTTTTAAGTTTTTTATTTAACTTTTTTACTTTTAACTAATTTAGCATTTTATAATATCTTTTATATTTGTTATAATATTTTTTAAAAATATATAAGTTTAAAACTTTAGTATTTAAGTTTATAAAACTTTTAAAAATGTTATAAGCTACAAAATATATTAAATTAAACAATTAAACATTAATAAATTTACTAAAGTTAAAATAAACAATTTTTTAATTAAAAAATAAATTAAAAGCTATAATATATTAATTGTTATAATATTTATAAAGTTAGTTTTTAATATAAATTATTAAAGTGTTATTAAGTAATAGCTAGTTATTTTAACTAGTTATAATTATTATAACTGCTATATAATATATTTTATTTTTAATATTTTATTTATTATATTTAATATTAAAAGTTTATAAACATATTATTATATTATTTGCTTTTAATTTAGTTATTATTACAAGTTGTAATAGCTTTTATATTTTATTTAAAGTTTTTAACACTTGTTAACTTGTTAATATTTAACAAAATATATTTTTGTTAAATTTTTTAGCTGATTTAATAAACTTTTTCGGCTTTTTAGTAGTTAAACTAAATAATATAATAGCATTTAATAATTCATAAACTTGTATAATTTGTAGCATTTATTGTTTTATTAACGATTTTTTAATAGTATGTTATAATATTAACTATATAAATACTAATTAAAACAAACTTTTAAATATAATTTTATAATTTAAACTTAAAAATATATTAATAACAAATATAACTTTATTAAAGCTTATTATATTTTAAAGCTTTTTTGTATTAATATAAAGCTTTGTTTAATTTTATTAATTAAATATTATTTTTTTTTTTAATATTTTGCTTGTTTTTTATTTTTTTATATATTACAAATCGACTAAAATCTAACAAATTACTTTTAATAAAAAAAGCACAAGCTAACTTTAAAATATAATATTTATATATTTATACACTATATTAAAACAAATTTTTTTTTTGTACTAATATAATACTAGCTTATAATTTAATATATAAAATAAATAAAAGAAATTTTGTTTAATATAATTATTTTAAGCTTTATTTTACAAAAAGTTTTAATATATAACTATTTGTTTAATTTAATTATATATTATTAAATTTTAATAATTATAAAGCGCTATTATATATATTAGTACTACAATATAGTTTAAATAGTTTATATTATTTTAAACTGTTATATTTAATAAAATAAAACAAAGTATAAAATTTTCAATAAATATAATTAAAAATAATAACACTGCATTTTTAAATAAAATAGCAAAATATATTTTAGCTTTAATTTTTTCAATAAATAAATATTTATTTTTATTTAATAAATTTAAAATGTTATTTTTATATATGTTTTAATTATATAATATAAAATATAAAATATAACAAAAAAACTGCTAGTTTTTTTTATAGCTTAATTATTTATAAATATTAATTAATAAAAACGCTTTTAGTTTTTTTTTTTATTTAAAAAAATCTAAATATAATAAATAATATTTTTTAATTTTATACTTATTTTATATATTTATAATATTATTAGTATTGTTTAACAATTTATAAATTATTAAATAGCTGTTTGTTTTTTTATTTATAAAAAAAAATATTTACATTTTTAAAGTTATTATTACAATTTTGTAAAAACATTTAATAGTTCTGTTTTAATTTATATTTGATTTAGTTTAAAACATTTTTATTTATAATATAAATTATATCGTTTATTTTTTACAAATTAAATAAATTATTTAAGTTTTGTTAATTTTAATTGTTGTTTTACTTTTTTAATAATATAATTACTAATAATAAAATTGTTACAATTGTTTAAATATAAATAAAAGTACATATAATAATATTATTTAATTAACTATTATAAAAACAATATAATATATTATTATTATTTAAATATAATATAGTAGCTATTAGTTAAATATTATTATTATTTATTGTTAGTTATAAAAAAAAAGCTAAAGCTATTATTTATAATATACTGTAATTAAAAAATATAATTTATATTTGTAAAAATATTTTAAAAAAAGATTTAACAAATAAAAAAAAACTAAATAATAACAACAAAAAAAAAAACTAGTTTATACTATATATAATATATATAATTTTAATATAAATAGTTAATAGTACAATATATAAAGTAATAATATTTAAATATAAATTAATTATATAAGCTAAAAAATTATAACAATTTAAATAAAATTAATAATAATTAAAATAAATTTTAACAATTTATTAAATTTAAATTGTTTTATAAATTTATAAGTTATATATTTAAATTTTATTTAGTTAACAATATAAATATATTAAAAAATAAGTTTTATAAATTAGTTTAATTTATTTATTAATTAATATTTAAATAAAACTTTAAAACTTATATTTTTTTTAAACATATTATATTTGCTACTTTTTATTATATAATTTAACAAATTAAGTTTTATTAAAAGTTATTATTTTTTTTTTGTTTTGTTATTATTTTTAATCAATTATAAACTTTTTGTAATTTTAAAATAAATTATTTTAAAAATAAATTTTATTTTTTTATTTAATTTTATTAATTAAATTGTTTTATTTATATTAATATTATTATAATTTAATATTTAAATATTTAATAAATATATTATTAACGATTTTAAAAATTTTTAATTTATAAAACGATATAAAAATATAGCAGAACTATTTATAAATCTGCATATAGTAAAAACATATATATAAAATGCAAATTTATTTTTTGCATAAAAAAACTATAAAAAAGCTATAACTATAATAAAACATTAAATATTAAAAAAATAATTAAGTTAATTAAAAAAAAACTTTAATATAGCTTTTAAAAAACAAATTAATATTTATTAACTAATTATAACTTAAATTAAAAATTACTAATATATTTTTACTTTATATATTAATTTTTATATTAATTTTTATATTAATTTTTATATTAATTTTTATATTAATTTTTATATTAATTTATTAGTTATAAACTTTAAAAATATTTTAAATAATTAATAGCTGATTTTAATTTTAAGCTTTTTAAGTTTAAATTATTTATTTATATTTATATAAATATAAACTTTAATAATAAAAACACCGGTTTTTTTAAAAATTATAAAAACTAACTTAAAATTATTAATATTTTTAAAAACTATTTCGATTATATAATATATATTATTAAAAACAATAAAGCTAATAATGTTTAATTTTAGAGTTTTTAAAAACATTTGTAAAATTATATATATATAATAACTCTATTTTTAATTAATAAAAATTATTTAAAGTTATTTATTAAACAAAATATTTATATTTATAAAATAGTTTATAAAATATATTTATTATTATTTTATTATTTTTAAATTAATATATTATTAATTTATTTATAAATTATTTAATTATAATAGCTTTAATTAAATATTTTTAACTTAAATTATATATATTAAAAGCATATAATAAACGATATATGTAATAATATTATTTTATATATTAAATAGTTTATTTGTAACTTTTAACTTTTTTATATAAATTTAAATTAATACAAAAATTAGTACAAATAGCTAATTTATTAAAAAAAAAAATACTTTGTTTATTATATATAAAAAAAAGCTATAACTAATATATTAAAAAGTTTTTTTTATAAAATTAGAACTTTTTATTTATATTTATATTATTTTTATTATTTAATTTATAATATTATAAAAATAAGTAATATTAATATAAAAATTAAAGTTTAGTTTAATTATTTTAGTTTTTTTAGTTTTAATATTATTAAATTTTATATACTTTTTAATATAAAAAAAAACGTTTTTTATATATATTTATTAATGTTTGCTTTAAAAATATTAAAAAAATAAAAATCGCGTTTTTTTAATATTGCAACAAAATATATATTGTTTTATTAACAATATATATAAGTTTGTTTATTTTTTAATATTAATATTATATTAATTTTGTATTTTTTTTAGCTGTAAAAAGTTATAATTTTTAAAATATTGCTACTTATATTATATAATATTTTTTTAAAATAACAAATTAAATTTATTTTTTTATTTCAATATATTAATTATATTTAATATATTATAAAAAACTATCGGTTTTAAATATTTTATTAAAAATGTCGATATTAAAAAAAATAAATATTTATTTATTTCTAGTATTAGTTATTTTTAAAGTGTTAATATATAAAACTTTTTTTATAATTTTAATAATGTTATTTTTTTAAGTTATATTATAATTGCTTAAGTTTTTGATTTACTTTGTTTTTTTAAAAACTTTTTTTCAAATTTTTAAAATTTTTTTTAAAAAAAAACATACTATTATAAAGTTTAGTTGTTAAACTTTTGCTTTATAGTTTTATTTATATATAAATTAATATATAAATTAATACAGCTGTTAATTTATATATATTTTTTAAATGTTAAAACTTATTATTTATAACTATTTAATTAAATAAAAAGTTTGTTTTAAATTTTATTAAATAAATTTAATTGTTAAATTAAAATTTAATATAATAAAACTTTTAAACGTTATAAAATAAAAACATTAAATGTTGTATATAATAACTGTTTATTTAATTAATTTAATAAACTTATTTATTTAATAAAAATTTTATAGTTTATATTATTTATATTTAAAAAAATATATTTTATATTAAAAAAGTTGTTAAACAGCTTTTTTATAGTTGTTTTTAAAACAATATATTATTTATTTTTAAATTAGCTAGTTTAAAACTAAATTTTTTTTAATTAAAACAAATAAACAAAATAGCTATTGTTTAAAATAAACAAAATAATATATATATTAAACTTTTTAATAACAAGCTGTTTTATTTTTTTAATAAATAAAGTTTGCTTTATTAATTTTAAGCTATAAATAAAATTGTAAAACTTTTAAATTCAAATATATTGGTTTTATTACTAAATATTTTTAACTGTTTTATTTAATTTTATATAAGTAAAATAATTATAAAAAATTTAATAAAAGTATATATTTGTATTAATAAAATTGACTTGTTTATTAAATCTTTTATTGCTATTTAAATTATACAATTTTATAAATTTTATAAATAAAGTATTAAATATATTGTTAAATTTAAAAAAGCTATTATAAAATATTAATATAAACTAAAACTTTTTAAAAACAAATAAATAAAGCTAGCTTATTAATTTAAAATATATAAAATATATATTATATATTAATTAAATAAAAAAATAATAAATTATTATACTGTAATAAAAAAATATATAATTTTAACAATATAAATTAATTAACTATAAACTAAAGCGTTAATTAAAAGCAATATATAAACTATTTATAAACAAACTAGTTATATATATAATATATTGATTATTATATAACTATATAATAATAAATATATAATAAAACAGCAAAATAAAACTAAAAACTAAAACAAATTTTTAATAACATATATAAACAATTTAATAATAATAAACTTTAAAAATAAAAAACAATGTAATAATTTTATAATTATATATATAAATAAAAATAAATAAGTAATAAAATAATAAAACATTAAATATAAACAATAGATTAAAAGATATAAAGTTAACTTTTATTAAATAAGCAATAGTTAAATTAATAATTATATTAAATAACTAATAAATAAATTAATAAATAAAGCTATTAATAAATAAAGCTATTAATAAATTAATAAAACTAAATTAATAAATATAATTATAAATTTTTAAAAATTTTTGCAATAAAATAAAATTGTATATTATATTAAAAATTTAATTTTATAAATAGCTTTAACAAGTAAAAAATTATTAACTAATTAATTATTAGTTATATATTGTTGTTAATATTATTATTTAAAGCTTTAGTTTTATAATATTTTAAATTGTATTTATTTAATTTTATATATTTTTTACGCTATATATATAAAACATTAAAATTGAAAATATTTTAACAATTAAATAAAAGTTTAGTATATTAATTAAATTAATAAATAAAGCACTATATAAAAATAATATAAGCTTTTTTAGCTTTAACTTTTGATTTAATAATATAAATAACTTAATATAATTAATTGCAAAACTATAAACAAAAAATGCTATTTAATATTATATATTAAAACTAAAGTATTATATATTATATGTTTTATTTAATACTTATAACATAGTAAGTAATATAATTGTTAATAAATTTAATTGCTATATAAAAAAGCTATAATATAAATATTTAATAAATATTTAATATATACTTGTTATTATATATATTTATTACAAAATAGTATTATTTGTTAGCTATAGCATATTATATTATATAAAGTAAATAAATAATATAATGTTATTATTTAAAATAAATTTTATTAATTTTACTGTTATTTTAAAAAAAGCAACTTTATTAAACTAATACTATATTTAAATAGCTAATAATATTAATATTAATATTTTAATATAATAAAATAAAAAAAAGTAAATAAAATATTTATATATTAAAAAATTTAAATAAATAGTAAATAATTAATATATAACATTTATAATATTTAAACTTATATTATTAAATAAAATAGTATTAATAATTATACTAACTTAAATAACAAAATAAAATATATAAAAGTTTAAAATATAAACTAGTTTTTTATTTATAAGTTTATAACAAATAAAATTAGCTGTTTTTATACAATAAATAATATTTAATTAAAATTTTTGCTATTTATATTTTTATATTATAAGTTATATAAAATAGCTAAAGTTTTACAGCAATTATTTATTAATATTAATATTTTTTATAATTAATTAATATTAAACTATTTATTTAATAATATTAATAAAACGTTGTTTATAGTATTAAAAAGCTGTTAATAATATAAAAATTAGTTAACAATATAAAAGTGTTACTTTTTTATAAATATAAATTATTATTATAATTTAACAAACTTTTTTATAATATATTAAATAAACTAAATAATATATATAAATATAAAATTAATAGTAATAAAAATTTAATATTTTAATATAAAATAATTAAATAATTAAGTTTAAATTAATATAAATTTATATAAAAAAAAAAGCAGTAAATATTTAAAATAAAATAAAAAAACTTGTAATAGCTTTTTTAATTTGTTTATAATAATAAATAGCTTTATAGCTAATATTAAATATATTAATTTGTAAAAAGTTATAAAAGTAATAAAAATTTAGCTATATATTAAAAGTTTATAAGTAATAGTAATAAAAAGCAGCTTTTTTGCTATTTAGCTACTTTATTGCTTGCTTTTTTTAAAAATTTAATTTTATAAAATCTATTTATAAAGTTTACATTATTATTTAATTTATAAAGTTTATAAAGTTTATAAAGTTTATTTATAAAACTTATAAAACTTGTTTTTTTTGCACTTTTTTAAATGCATTTTTTTAAATGTACCTGCGTTTATTATTAATTATATAATATATTTATACTGTTTAATTTATATTATTTATACTATTTATACTATTTACACTATTTATATTATTTATATTATTTATACTATTTACTTTTAATTTTTTAAACTTGTAAAACTTATTTATAACTTTTATTTTTTTTAAACTTTTTATTTAATTTAATTTGTTTTATTTTATTAAATTTACGCTATATATATTTTTAAATTAAAAAAATTTAATATATAAAGCATTTTTTTATTGCTATTTTTAAACTTTTTACTATTAACACTTTTTAAATTATTTATATTAGCTTAAATTATTTAAGTAGTTTTTTTATAACGTTATATTAATTAAGTTTTTTTTTTTATATTTGTTTTAATTTTAATTGTTTAAATTATAATAGTTTTATTAATAGCTTTAAAGTTTAAATAATATAAAAATATATAATTTGCAAATTAATATATACTATTTTTTTAAATATATAATTTATTTTATATATTTTTTATAAAATTAACTTTTATAAGTTTAATTATTTACAATATTACAAAAATATATATATTTATTATAATTGTACAATTAAAGCTTTAAAGTTTAAAATAAACTTTTATAGCTATAAAATTTAATTATTTAAATATATTTTATATATTTTACTAATATTAATAAATAACTTTTAATATTAATAAATTATTAAATAATAGTTTATAATTTTTTGTTATAACTGTTTTATTAACTTTATTTTTTATTTAAAGCTTTTTTTTAATTTTTACTATTTATTTATATATATAAATTAACTTATTTTTTTTAACTTTAGCTTTTAATTTTTTATTTTTAATTAATTTATTTTGTTAACTTTTATAATTTGCTGCTTGTAGTTATATATTGCTAACAATTAATAGTTTATATTTTTTTACAACTTTAGTTTTTTTTTTGTTTTTTTTTTTAAGTTTATTATATAATTGTAAAAACATTTTGCTTTTTTTTTTTTTTTTTTTTTTATTAATTGTTAACTTTATTAATATATAAACAAGTTTTTGTAAAACTTTTCAAACAAATAAAATAAAAAAAAACCGATTGTTTTTATATATTTTTAAATATTATTTAATATTTATATGCTTTTTTAATAATAATATATTTATTAATAATATTATAACATTATTTTTTTTAAGCTATTTTTTTTATTTATTAACTTTTTTTTAAATCGCTTTAATAAAAAAATCTAAAAAATTATAACATTATTATTACTACTTTTTTTTTATTTGTATTATTTTGTTTTATTAATATATAATTTTATATATATATTTTTTTTTTAAATTAAATATTTAAAATAATTAATTATTTAAAAGTTTTTTTATATACTAATTTTAATATAGCTAAAAAGCTATTTTTTATATAATTAACAGTTTTATTTTATATAGCTAAAAATATTGTATTATTTAAATAAGCTTTATATATTTAAAAAATTTTTATATTAAATAGTTTAAATTTATAAAATATATAATATAGCAGCAAAAAAGTAATTATTAAAACTGCTTTAGCTTTTTTTTTTAAACTAATATATTTTATAACTTTTATTAATATTAAACAATAAAAGCTTTTTTTAATTATAATTAATTAATTTAATATAATAATCAAAATAACTAAATTAATTTAAAACAATTAAGTTATTAATTTATTTGTTTTATAAAAAGTAAATTAATATTATATTGTTTAAATTATTGTTATTAATTTTTTCAAATATTTATACAGCTAAAATTATTACTTAGTTAAATATTACATTTTTATTAATTAAAATTGGTTTAATAATAATACTATATATTTAAAAATTTAAATTAATATATTGTAAATATTTTGTTTTATAATAAGTTTATATTATAATACTATTTATATAGTTTAAATAAACTTTTATTTTATTTATATTAAATAAATATTTTAATATTATTTTAT
>MU378571.1:0-14168 GCA_022495175.1 Hypoxylon argillaceum | reverse complement strand
TAAATAAATAAAAAAATAATTATAATTAAATTATATTTATTATATAAAAAAACAATATATAAAAAATATATTAAAATATTTATTATATTTTATAATAAATATTTATTTTATTATATTAAAAATAAACAATAAATATATAATAAATAATATTAAAATAATAAAAAAAATATTTAATATAAAAAAAAAACTTATATATAAGTAAATTTATTATTATAAATTTAATTTTTTTTTTTTTTTTTTTTTAATTTAATATTTTTTTTTAAATATATAATATTTTTATATATATTATATTAGCTATTCTTTTTTAATTTTTACAATATATAAATAGTTTAAAAATATTAAACAATTAATTTAAATTAAACAGCTAATAAATAATAAAATATTAACAAATATTTAATAATTAACTTTTAATTATTAGTTAATTTTATATATAGTTTTATTTATATAAACTTTTATATTAAATTTTAAAACTAAATTGTTATAAATATATATATTAGCTTTATTAATAAAAACTAAATATATTATATATTTTATAAACAAAAGTTTATTTATATTTTTTTTAAATTAAATTGTTTAATGTTTAAATATAAATAAACAATATATTATTACAATAATTTTAACTAAGTAAATTTTTAAAAAGTATTTTAAAGTTTTATTAATATTTTATAATATATTTAATATTATTTTAATAATAAAATAAATTTAATAGTTATTTATTTTTATAAAAAACAAATTAAATTGTTAAAAAGCTGTAATATTAAATCAATTAAAATTAATATAAACTATAAAGCGATTAATTTATATAAAAAATACTAAATAATTTATTAAGCTATATAAAATTATAAATGTAATAAATATAAATATAACATAAATTTATTATAAATATTTATTATTAACTTTATAATATAATAAGTATTATTATAACTATTATTATTAACTTTTAATTTGTAAAAATATATTTATATATATTTAAATTTACTTTTTTATTTTTTAAACAATATAAGTTTTCATTGCATTTTTAATATTTATATAAAAAAAAACTATTACGCTTAATTTTTAATTAAAAATAAATTAACTTTAATAATAAATTGAATTTTTTTTGCTAATATATATAAAAACTATTAAAGTTTTTATTAAATATATTATAAATTAAAATAATTTTTTAATAAAAAATTTTTTAAAGTTTGATTTAATATAACAACAATATTACAATATAAATATATATTTTTATTAAGTTTATTATAAATATAAAATAATAAACTTTATAAATAAAAACTTATTAAAAAGTTTTAAAATTTTATATAATTGTAAAAGTTAAAAAAAAACAGTTAATATAATATATATAAAAATATTATATATTTAAAAAAAAATATTAAACAAAAAAAAAAAAAAAAAAATTAAATTTAAAATAATAAGTTTAATTATATAAAATTTTTTTTTTTTATAATAAATATTTTATTTATTATTTTAATATTATTTATTATATATTAATTGTTTATTTTTAATATAATAAAATAAATATTTAGTATAAAATATAATAAATATTTTAATATATTTTTTATATATTATTTTTTTATATAATAAATATAATTTAATTATAATTATTTTTTTATTTATTTAAAATTTATTTTAAATTTATAATAATATAAAAATTAATAATTATTTAAACTTTTTAAAATTAAACTTTATAAAATTATATTTAATTAAATTTAATATAATTATTATTTTTATAATTTAATTTAATTTGTTTTTTTTAATAGTTTTTAATTAATATTTTAATTATTTAAATAATTTTGTTTTATTAAAATAAATATTATAATATTATTATAATAAATATAAAAAATTATAAAAATTAATAATAAAATATTATATACTATTTAAATTTTAGCTTTTTTAATTTATTTTATAAAATAATTTTTTATATTAAATTTATAAAAATAAAATTTTTTTAACTTTTTATTTTTTATTATTAATATTTAAATTTATAATTTTTTTATTTAAATATTTATATTTTTATTTAAATAATAAATTATTTATATATTTTTATAATTAATTTATATAAAATTAATATATTTTTTTTTATTAATTTAATAGTTTTTGTTGAACTAATGATTTAATAAAACTTGTATGTACGCACTTGGTGTATACAACTAGGACCCTGACTAGGACCTTTATTAGGTAACCGAATAAATAAGAAATACAAGGACCCACTGGGATCTACAGGACTTATAGGTCCTATGCATATATATATATAAATAATTTGCGTACAACTTTTTTAGTTATACTTTTTTTTGTAAAATATATATATAAATTAATATAAAACTTTAGAACTTAAAAATAAACTTTAAACTTTATAAATTATTTTAAATCTTTTTGTATATTTATATATAAAAAGTTCTATTAATATTAATTAGTAATTATAAAACACAATTATAAATTAGCAAAATAAAAAAGCAGAAACTAATTATTGTTAAAAATAACTTCTATATTATATTTTTAACTTTTTTATATAATAGTAAACAGAATGTACTTATTGTTAAAAGTTAAAAACACATTAAATTAACTATTAAATAAATAAAGTTTAATTATTATAAAATTGAAATTTTTTTTATAATAGTTTAATTAATTTTTGTATAAAAATCAATAAAACTATAAATTATTTTATACATTTAACTTTTTAACTACTTTATTTATTTTATAACTTTTATTTTTTTACTTTTTACAGTTATGTCAATATTAATAATAAAAGTAGCAGTAGTAATAGTAGCTGCAGCAATAAAACAAACTTAAAACGATAATTTAACAACTTTGTACAATAAAAATAATTTTATATACAAAAAAATAACTAAAAATAGTAAAATTTAAATAAAAGTTTAAAAAAAAAAAACAGATCTAAAATATTAAAATATAACTATTAACTTTAATATATTTTTAAAATTTATATAATTAATAACATATTTTATACAATATTTATATAATTATATATAACTAGAAATTAAAAATAAACAGTTTGTATAAATATTTACAATTAATTTTGTAAATTGAACAAAATTTATGTTTATAAATATTAGTTATATGTTTAAATAAAAATTTAGTATTATAATTAAATATAAACAAGCTAAATATTTATATAAAATATTGTATAAAAATAAATTTATATATATTTTTAGAAAATATATAAACAAAAACAATGAAAACTTAAATAATAATATGTTTGTATAAACAGTTTTAGCACTTATATTAGCAAACATATTAAAACTTTAAATTATATAAATAAATCATTTAATATTATAATCAGCTATATTAAAACTAACAATATTAATATTTATTTTAGTGTTTAAAATAAATAATCAAGTATTTATTTTTATTGTATAAACAAAAATTTAAAAACTTATATTTATTTTTAAAATTTTTACTATATATTTTGTACTTTTTTTTATATATAAAAATCAATTGTACAAACTTTTTTTTATTTAGATTATTTACAATAGTTTAATTAAAACAGCTTAATTTATTATATTTATTAAAATATAGCGATTTAACTAGAACTATAATAGTAAGCTGTATAATATATTATATAATAAAGCTTAAATTTTTATTTCGATATATTGTTAATTTAAAATTACTAAAAAACAGTACTATATAATATTTTTTTTTATATTAAAAAAAAAAGCTAAGCAATATTATTTTAATTATATTAGTTTAATATATAAATAAAACGAAATTTATATAATATTTAACAATTATTTTAATATAACAGTTAATTATAATTAGTATTAAATTGACTAAACTATAATTATTTTTATATAAATAAAACAAAACAATTTAACAAAAACAATATTTAAAATATTAAAAACTATAATTAATAAGTTTTAATTTATACAATATGTTTTAAAATTTAACTACTATAAAAAAATACTGCTTTATATAGCAGTTGTATAAATATGTTTTAATATATTTAAACTTGAACTTGTTTTAATTAGTTAAAAATTTATATATAAAACATTGTTTTTTAACTTGTAAATAATGCTATAAGTTTTTTTTAATCAAAAAATAAATTACTATTATATAATAAATGTTTATTTTATTAACAAATAGTATAATATTAAATATTTAAAACGATTATATAATTATAGCTTAAAAAAAAACTTTTGCTAAAAATTACAGCAATTATATAATAAAAACAACAAAAGTAACAAAAAGTACTTTATTTACAAAAAGCTTAATTGTTAGTTTATTAATTATAGCTAATAAAAAAAATCGAAAATAAAAAAACAATATTTTATTATATATAACATTTTAAAGCAAAAAGTTTTATTGTATAAAAAATATAATATATTTATATTAAATTATAAAAATAATAAAAACTTTTTATACAATAATAAATTTAATAACAACTTAAATTTTAAAACTAAAAATAAAACAGTTTAATTTTTAATAAATTTAATATATTTTTATTATATAACAGAAAAAAATATATATATTTAAAATTAAACGTTAATATTAAATAATTTTTATTTAAACAGTTAATATAATATAAAGTATAAAAATATTTTATAAAATATTAATATAACTAAAGTTTTAATTACTAAAAAAGTTTAAGCTAAAACTTTTATATAAAAAAACTTTTTTATACAAATAAATTAAACTTTAAATAATATAGCAATTTAATTTAGTAATATTAAAAGCTTTAAAGTTATAAATATTATAACTATATTAATATCGATTAAATTAATCGAATTTTATATTTTAAATGTATTAATTTTATTTTTATTGTTATTACAAAATATAAATTAATTATATATTTATTTTAATAATATATAAAATATAATTATATAATAAAATAATATAACAATATTTATTATATAAAAATAAAAATATTTATTTTTTAATATTAATTAATTAAAAATTACAAATTATTTTATAAAAAAAAAGCTTTAAAAGTTATATTATTAATTTAAATATTTTTATATAAAAAAATTTATAAAGCTATTATAAAAAATTAAACATAATAATATTAATATTTTTGTTAAAATATTAGTATTGATTACAACTGTATGTTATAGTTTATATGCTGCAGTATTTGTACTACAGTTATATAAATAAGTATATAGTTACGTAAACAAACACCTATTTTATATGCTAGCAGAGATTTTATTTACAATAAAATCTCCAGCTATATAAAAAAACTTCTTTTAAAATCAATTATTAATATAAATATAATATAACTAGTTTTATATTTTATTTATATATAACTTATATATATTATTGTATATATAAAGCTTATTTAATACTAATTAGTAGTTGCAAAATATATTACAAATTAGCAAAAGTAAAAACAAAGCTAGTTTAAAGTTTAATTAAACTTAATAGATTTTTATATTGTATTTTAAAGTTTTTGCTTTATATAAATTAAGTAATTTTTGTACAACAAAGTTTAAAATAAAAAATCAAATTTAATTATTGTACTAAAATATATTTTGTAATATTGCAGAGTTTTAAGTATAAAAAGTAATACTGAAAATAATAATATATAATTATATTAAAACTATTTGTTATATAATAGCTAAACAATAAAACTTTTTTATTTTTTTTTTTTATATTTTTAATTATAATAGTATTAAAACAGTTATATAATAAAAAAAAACTTTTTATTGTATATAAAAATAATAATTAATATAATAAAATTGCTTTTAACTGTAAATTTTTAAAACATTATATATAAAAGTATATTAATATTTAACTATAAAACTAAAAACTTAATATTGTAACAGTAATATTAATTATATTTAATATTTAAATAGTTTGTTATATTATTAAATATAAATATTTAAACTTAATTAGTTAGCTATTACAAAAATTGTATGTTAAAAACTTTAAATATTAAATATATAAAATATAAAATTAAATAAATAAATTAATTTAATAAAAAATATTTAACATTTTAAAATATAAAAGTATATAATATAATAGTAGCAATAAAACAAAACAATAAATAAAACTTATACAAATTGTACAAAGTTAATATTTGTTTAATAATAATAAACAAGCTTTTTTTTTAGTTATTTAATCAACTTTATTATTTTTTGTATAAACATTTAATTTATTTATTTTAAACTAACAACTTTATATAACTATAAATAATATAAATATATTTTAACTAAAACTAATACAGCTAAAACTAATTTTAAATATATATTTTTAAATATTTATAAAAAAAAATAATATACTGTTTATATAATTAACTATTAAATATAAATATATTTTCAACTTTATATATTAATATATAACAATTATTAGCTACAAATTAAACTTTTAATTAATTTACAAATATTTTGTAATATATTATTTTTTATATATTTTTAAACAACAGTTTTATATTTGTACAATATTTAATTTAATAATATTAAATATATTTTTTGAGTTATTTTTAATTTAAAATATATAAAACAGAATAATTTTATTAAAAAAGTATACTATTTTTTAAAAAATATAAAAAAAAAAAAAAAATTATTTTAGCAAATTATATAACTTATTATATAATAAAGCACAACTATTTATTAGTATATACTAATAACTTAAAATAATAAAAAACTAATATTACATTATTTTTTTAACAATATTAAAAAGTTGTATAAAAAACTTTTATATATATAATATTAAACTAAAAAAAATATAAAACAAAATTTATTATATAATAAATATTTATTTTAATATAAATATAAACTATAATTAATATTAAGTTAATTAAATTAATATTACTTTTATATAAATTAAAAAAAAAAACTCTGACTTTTTTGTTTATAATATATTTAATGTTATAATTATAAAGCTTATAAAAATATAGCAAATTTTTAGTATAAGTTATTAAAACGAAATTTAGTTTAGTATAACTGTTGTACAAGTATACTAAAATGTATTAAAGTTAACAACAGTTTTAATATTTTAAAAACTTATATATAAAAGTTTTTTTGCTAATTTATAAGCTTGCTTTTAAATAACAAACAAAAATAAATCAAAATATTTTATATAAAAAACAAACAATATATATTTTACTAACTAAAAATATTATTAAAACAATTGTATAAAAAGTTTTCGATTTAAAAATATATAAAAATTTTTAAATTTGTTTAATACTTGATAAAACTTTATATAACTAAAAAAGCAACTTATTTAAAACTTTTGTATAAATAAAAAATGTTTTATATATAAAAAGCTAAACTATTAGTTAATTAATTATATATTTTAAAAAAAAGCTTGTATTAAAAACATATATTTCAACTTATATAAAACAATTTTTAATTGTATATTAACGCTTAATTAGTTTTTAGTATATTTTACAAAATATAAAAAATATACTGAATTAAAATTAAACAAAAATAATTAAAACATTAACAAAAAACAAAAAAATCAATCGATTTAGTTTTTTATAAACAATATATTTATATATTATATAATAAGTAAAAATATTTAAAACTAAAATATTATTATTTTGTTTAATTAGTTTATATTAAATAATTAATATTATATAAAGTACTAAAATAAACTATAAAATATAAATGCTTTAAACTATTTAATAGTAAAAAAAATACAACTAAAAGTTTATTTTTAAATATATTTTCGTATAAAAATAAACTAAATATTAAAAACAGTATATATTTGTTTTAATAGCAATTATATAATTATTACAATTAGTATTATATAAATAAAAAATATATTAAGTACAACAATTTACTATATTTTTAATATTGCAATACTATTTTTGTTTTTTTTTAAAAATATCAACTATTTAAAAATATATTTCGATAATACAAAAAATTTAATTGTATAATATAATAAAAAAACTATTTTTATTGTATACAAATAAAAACATTTATTTTTTAATACAAGTTTATATAAAGTTAATATATATTTTATAAAAATAAAACTTTAATAGTTATATCGTTAGTTTAAACATTTTTATATAAAACATTTGTATAAAATATTTAATTATATAAAATATAATATAAACTATTTAATTTTAAAAAAAATCTAAAAGTTTTGTTATTATTATTAATTATATAATTAAACATTTTAATATTTTAAATTTTTAATTAAAAATAATTGCAATTTTAATTATAAAATAATAATTAATACTATATAAATAAACAATAAATAAATTTTTTATATTATTAATATTACAACATTTTTTTAAACAGTAATATTTTTAAAATTTATATCTATATACAATATATAAAAAGTACTATATAAATATTAAATCAATATATATTAAAAACTGCTAAATTATATTATTTATAATTTAAGTATTAACTTTTTATTTAAAAAATTTCGAAATTATATACAAATAATAAATATATAATATTATATAATATTTGTTAAAACTTATTAAATAGTAAACAAAATAAAAAAAATATATAAACTATTTTAATATATATACAACATTTTTAAAACAGAAATAAACTATTATATAAAATAAAAATTAATTTTATAAATAATAATTAAAGTTTTAAATAATATTATAAAATTAAACAACTTTATATTTATTTTATTAGTTTTTAATATATATTTAAAAGTTAATTAAAACTTATTTTTATTACTAAATATTGTATAAAAAGCTAAAGCAATAAAAAAAGCAATAAAAATGTTATATAAAAAATATACAAAAGTCAAAATTAATTGTATAATTAATAAATATAATAGCCCAATTATATATAATATATTTTTACTACTTTTAAAAAACGAAATATTTATATAAAAAAAAAAGCAAAGCTAAAATAAATTATATAAAATTTAATCAATTAAAAAATTAAATATTATTGTTAATTTAATAAATAGCTTAATATATTTTTAATATATACAAATAAAACTTTATTACTATATAAAAAAAATACAAATATTAAAAAATTAAAAAATAGATTTAATAAAAGCTTAATATTTTTAAATTTTTATTATATAAAAAAAGTATAATAAACTAAAAAAAAATGTAAATATATATATAACTTTTATATAATAAATCAGTTATAGTTTTTTTATAACAAAAAAACAAAAAATATATATATTAGTAATAAAACTACAAAAAAATAGCATAATTAATATATTTAAAGTATTATTTAAAAAATTAAATATAATTAAAATTAACAACTTTGTTATATAAAAAATATTTTAGTTTATTAAATATAATTAAATAAAATATAAAAATATTTAAATTTTTAAGTTTTGTTTTATATAAAAAATTAAAAAAAAAATAATTAAATTGTACAAAAAGTTAAAACTTATTATATAAAAATATAATAATTTTAAAAAAAAATTAATATTTATTTAATTTTTAACTATTTAGTAAATAAACTAAAAATTATTATTTATATTTAAATTTTTATTAATTTGTAATTATAATATTTTAAGCAAATTTTAAAACATTATATAAATATATATATAATTAAAAAACAAATTAGTAAAAAAGATTTTTATATAACTGTTAATTGAACTAAAGTTTAAATATTTTAAAAATATTATTTTAAAAATTATATAATTATTATATAAACTAGTTAAATTAAAACTATATTAATTTAAAATATATTATTAATACTACTGTAAAAAGTTCAATATATTTATATTTATATATAACTTATATTTTTTATATATAATAAAATAAATTAACAACTTTAATATTATAAGTTTATAAATAAACAATATATTTAGTTTTGTTATATTGAATTTTTTAGCAAAAAAAAAATATAAATTGCAATAAGCTAGCTTTTATATAAAATTAAAAAAAACATTTCAACAAAACTACTTAATTAAATTTAATAGCAAATAAGTTATTTTATTGTATAAAAGTAATATAATTTTAATTTAAAAAAACTAAAACAATTAATTAGTTTTAATTAACTATTATATAAAAAAAGCTGCTTAAAAATATATTTTATAACATATATAAAAAATATATATTAGTAATATATATTAATTAAAAACTATATACAATTTATTAATAATAGTATAAATAATTAACTTTTAATTAAATAACATTAAAAATTTAAATCAAAAGATTTAATAATAAATAAACAACTTTAATTATAAATTAACTTTTATATTATTAAGCTTAAATTATATAAAACTGTTTATATTTATTAATAAATTATTTATAAACAATATAAATATAACTTTATAAATTAAATTTATTATTATATTAATAATAAAACAATGTATAAAAAATAATTTAAGTTTTAAAATTATTAATAATATTATATATTAAAACTTAAACAAATATAAAAAAGTTATTTGTAATATATTTGTAAATAAATTATATAATATAATTAATAGTTTTAACAGTACAATTGTTTTATATATAACAATTTAATAAATTTTAATTATATTAGAAATTATTTCAATTTTAACAGTTTTATATTTAAATTTAAAATTTTTATACAACTATTTAATTAAACTTAAAACAATATAAAAAAAACAGTTTATAATTAATATTATATTATTTTATAAATTATATAAAAAAAAAAAAATCTTTAAAATATAATAAATAAACAATGTTAATAACTTTATTAATATATTTATAAAGTAAAAATTAAATTAAATATTTAAAACTTTAATATTTATTAATAAATTTACTATATAAATTAAAATATTAATAAATAAAATAAAATTAAATATATAATAAAAAAACAACTGTTATATAAAAACTGCTTTTTTTTTATATAAAAAAACATATATTTAAATATTATAAAAAACTTATTTTTTATAAGCAAGTTTTAATAATATAATAATAATATATATAATTTTTTTTATATATTTTAAGTTTGATTTTTAGCTAAAATAAACAAAGTTTTAAATTTATATTAATTATAAACTTAAAGCTTTGTTAATTTTTTTTTTTTTAGCATTTTTTTTATTTACATATAAAATAAAACAACTTTTATATAAAAATCGCTTTTTCTTTTTATATAAAAAAATATATATTTAAATATTATAAAAGACTTATTTTTTATAAATAAATTTTAATAATATAATAATAATATATATAATTTTTTTTATATATTTTAAGTTCGATTTTTAGTTAAAGCAAATAAAGTTTTAAATTAATAGTAAAAAACTATTGATTTAAAGCTGTGTTGATTTTTTTTTTTTTTTTTTTAAAAAGTCGAAAAATATTTATATTTATTTAAATTTTTTTTTTTTTTTTCTTTCGTTGTATATGCTTAAAATTATTTATATATGATATATTTTTACTTTATATTAACAAATTATATATATATATAACATATTTTTACTTTATTTTAATAAATTATAAATATATATAATATATTTTTATTTTGTATTAACAGATATATATATATATAACAAACTTTATATTTGAAAAAAAAGTTAAAAAATATATATATATTTAATAATTTATATATAATATAAAAACATTTTATTATATATTTGTATAAAAAATATTTATATAGCACATATAAAAAAAATACTATTAAAAAAAACTAAAAAATCAAATTAGTTAGTTTTTAACTATTGTATAAAAAATAACATAAACTTAAATCTTTTTTTTTTTTTTTGCTTTTATAAGTTATGTTAAAAGTAATGTATATTATACAAGCATTAAATATATACGCTATATATATTTTTTTAAAAGCTAAAGATTTAATAATATTTTATAAACAATACGCCGATATAGCTGCAACAGCTACTTTAAAAGCTATTTATATAAAACAGTATAAACTGATTTTAACTTTAAACTAAAATAACTCGAAAATATTTTTTTTAATATATAAACTTTGCTTAAACATTTATAAAAATATTTAAAGTTAATACTTAAAAAACGATATTAATAAAAAAAACAGTATAAACAATGTTTTTTTTAATTTATTATATAATCAAATATATTAGTTAAAAATATATACAAAGATTTATTTATATAAAAATAAATATATATTTATATAAAAAAATTATATAAAAGCTTAATAAATTTAGCTTTTAATTAAAAAGTTATATATTTTTATTGCTTTATTATTTTTAGTATAAACGAAGTTTTAAAATTACATTATACTGCTTAAAAAAGCAAGCATAAAGCAAAAGCAAGCAGTAGCTATCGTACTATTGCTATTATTTTATATAATATATAAATATATATATATATATAAATAAATATATATATATATATATATATATATATATATGTACGATATATATATATATATGTATAAATAAATAAAAAAACAAACAAATAAACATATAAAAAAAAAACGAAAAAAAAAAAATAAAACAAATAAAAATTAACTAAATATTTATATTTACTACTTTATACTATATAAGTTAATATATTAATTAATACTGTTTATTTTTTTTTATATAATATTTAATATTTTTTTTTTTTATATAACGATTATTTATTAAACAAATAAGTTAACAACTTATAATTAATTAATTAACTATATAAAGTTTGCTAAATTAACTAACAATGATTTATTGTAAATTTAACTGCTATATAAAAAAGTTATTTCTATTGAACTAACTATAGCAAATAATTTAATAAACAGTAATTAGCTGTTTTAACTAATTAAAAATATTATATAATATATAAACTAAGTTAATACTGTAAATAATTAAACCAAGCTATTTATATATAGCTATAAAACAACCGATTTATTATATAATAAATCTAAGTTATTACAAAGTATGCTGCACTTTTATTTTGTTATTTTTTTATTTTTATATAATACTTAGTTATAACTAAAAAAAAAAAAAAGCTAGTGTTAAAATATTAGTATTAGTTACAACTATATGTTATAATTTATATACTGTAATACTTGTACTACAGTTATATAAATAAATATATAGTTATATAAATAAACACTTATTTTATATATTAGCAGAGATTTTATTTACAATGAAATTTTTAGCTGTACAAAGAAACTTTTTTTAGAATTAATTATTAATATAAATATAGTACAACTAGCTTTGTATTTTATTTATACGTAATTTATACATATTATTATATATATAAAGCTTATTTAACAATTTTAATATTTTAAAAAATTAAAAAGTTTTGTTATTATTATTAATTATACAATTAATTTTTAAAAAAATTTAAATTTTTATTAAAAAATAAATATAATTTTAATTATAAAATTATAATCGATATTATATAAATTAACAAATAATTAACTTTATATATAATTAATATAAATATTTTATTTTAAATAGTTAAATTTTTAAAGTTTTTATTTATATATAATATTTAAAATATATTATATTAATATTAAATTTTAATATATTAAAAACTATTTGATTATATTATATATAATTTTAGTATAAATTTTATATTTAAAAAATTTTATAATAATATATAACTAATTAAAACTTTATATAAAAAAATATTTATTAAAATATATTAAATTATTAAAAAAGTTAAACAAATATATATATTATTTTATTATATATTTAATATTTTATATAAAAAAATCGATTATTATATAAATAAAAAAACAATATTATAAATAGTTATAAAAACTTTAAATAATATAACTAAATTAAATAGTTTTATATTTATTTTGTTAATTTTTAAAGTTTATTTAAAAATTAATAACAATTTATTTTTTTTGTTAAAAATTATTTAAAAAGTAAAAGCTATATAAAAAGTTATAAAAATATTAAAAAATATTTATATAAAAATTAATATTAATTAAACTATATAAACTAAAAATAAACTAGTATTATTATATAAAATATTTTTTTTACTTTTTTAAAATAAAATTATAATATAAAAAAAACATAAAAATTAAATAAAACTATATAAAATTTTTACAATCAAAAATTATAACATTATAGTTAATATAATAAATAAATTAACTAAATTTTATTATATATAAATTAAATTATATTATTAAAAAAAAACTATATTTAATTTATTATATAAAAAAAATAACTTTTTATATAATTTTTTTTAAATTATTAAATAATTATAACTATAATATAAAAATAAATTAAAAAAGTTATTTATATTTATTAACAATTAATATTTTATATTAAAAAAAGTTAATAATTATATTTTAGTTATATAATTAAAATAAAATAATATAATTATTATATTTAATATATTTTTTAAATAATTAAATATAATTAAAATAAATATATTAATAAATTAAAATATATTTTAATTTATA
>MU378570.1:0-14175 GCA_022495175.1 Hypoxylon argillaceum | reverse complement strand
TTTATAAATAATATAACTATTAAATTAATAAATAAATATAAAATAATATTATTATTAATAATAAATATTATTATAAATAATTAATTATTAATAAAGTTATTAATAATAAATATAAATATAATAAATTTAAAAAATATAAAAACTTATAAAAAATAAATAAAATTAAATTTAAAAAAAAAATATAATAACAAAATAATATTATATATATATAAAAGTTTTTTTAAATAAAAAAAGAAATTATTTATAATAAAAGCTTATTTTATAAAGCTTAAAACAAAATTTATTTAATTAATAATTTTTTTTTAATTTTATAAAGTTTATAATTTTTTTTTTTTTTTAGTTTAAAAAAATCAGTTTTTTTTATATTTAAAAGTTTTTAAACTATAGTTTATACATTTTAGTTCTTTTAAAACTATTAGTTCTTTCTATATATATTTGTAAGTTTAGGTGATTTATTTTTCCTAATAGCTTTTATATAAATGGGTTAGGTCTTAGACTGTTGAACGCATATGCATACGACCAGTCAATAGTTTTCTGCAGGTCTAAGGCAGTTTTGGCCGTGTGACACCTGACCAAGGTCACAATGACTCTTCCAAAGGTTTTACTTGAATGTATAAATATCAAATCAATTCGCAAATGCATAATAGAGGTCCTAGCCTGCTTAACTAGAGAGAAGGCCTCCCTATAGGAGAATTTCACATAGAGTTCCTGTGTCGAGGTTTAGCCTACTAAAAACGGCAGCCCAGACATGCTAATTCTAGAACCCCAAAACAACCTCAACAAGTACACTTCAGCTAATATATACATATTTCTTAAAGTGCTTTTGTTTTTAACGAAGGAGAAACGACTAAATGAAACAAAAAGTTATTTAATGTTGTAAAAAATTCTTAGCAAAATTTTATAGCTGAAATAAGTAATTTTGCTTTTTTATTTAAAAATAATAAGTTATTTAATTGCTAAAAAATTTCTAATATAATTTTTTAACTTAAATAAAAAATTCTTTTTGTTTATTTAAATATAATTTATTTAATTTAGCTTTTATTATATATATATAATTATAATTAATTAAATTAGTTATTTTTATATATAAATTATATTAATATATATTTATAATTTAAACTATTTATTAATTATTTTAATTTATATTTATTTTATATAAAAATTAAAACAATAGTTAAAAATTAATAACTTTTATTAAATAATATATAAAATTTAATAATTAATTAAAATTAAATAAATATAATAATAATAATAATAATTATAATTATTTATAATTAATATAATAAATAAATAAAGCAGTTATAGTTATAATTAATTATATAATTATTATAATAAATAAAATAAATAATTAAATTATATATATTTTTATATATGTTATTTTAGTTATAATTATTTATATTATTATTTATTTATATTATTATTTATATTATTTATTTATATTATTATTTATATTATTATTATTATAATTTTTATTTATTAATAATATTGTTATATTTTATAGTTATTATTAATTTTTTATTATTTTTAAATTTATTATATTTTAAATTATTAATTAATTATTTTTTAGTTAAAAATATTAACTTTAAAATTATTTTTAAACTTTTAATAAATTTTATGTTTTTAATTTTAATAAAAATTTTATTGTTTGTTATTATATTTAGTTAATATTATTAATAAATATATTAATTTTTTTTTTAATACTTTTTGAATAAAAAATAAATAAATTTAAAATTAATATAACAAAATTAAAACTTATAAAATTTATTAATATAATAAATTAATTAGTTTTAAATTTAAAACTATTAATATTTTAATTAAATAATTTTAATATTTTAAATTTATATAAAAAATATTAAATAATATTAATAATAAATAATTATATAATAATAAAAAGTTAATATAATAAAATATATTTATTTTAAATTATTATTATAAATTAATTAATATATAAATTATTTAAATAAATTAATTATAATAAATTTTAAGTTTTAATTAATTTTAATATTAATAAATTTAATAAAAAAAAAATTAATAATAAAAATATATATTTTTTAAAAAGTAATAAAATATAACAATTAAATTATATTATTTTTATTAATATATTTAAAACTAAATTAAATAAAATAATTATATTTTTAAATATATAAATATAGCATTATTAATTTATTTTTTTAAATATATTTTAAATATATATTAATTTTTTTTAAATTTTTTAAACTATTATAAATAATAAAATTTATTTAAAAAAATAATATTAATTTAAAAAATAAAATATTAAATAATAATATTTAAAAAATTACTATATAAAAATATTATTTAAAATAATATAAGTTTAAATTTTAATATTTTAAATTATTTATTATAATATATTTTTAATAAAAAAATATTAAATTGTTAAATAAGCTTTATATATATAGTAATATATATAAGTTATATATAAACAAAATATAAAGCTAGTTATACTATGTTTATATTAATAATTAATTTTAAAAAGAGTTTTTTTGTACAGTTAAAGATTTTATTGTAAATAAAATTTTTGCTAGCGTATAAAGTAAGTGCTTGTTTATATAACTATATATTTATTTATACAACTATAGTATAAATATTGCAGTATATAAATTATAACATATAGTTATAACTAATATTAATATTTTAACATTAACTCTTTTTTTTTTTTAGTTACAACTAAATGTTATATAAAAATAAAAAAATAACAAAATAAAAATATAGCATATTTTATAATAATTTAGGTCTGTTATATAATAAATCGATTGTTTTGTAGCTATATATAAATAGCTTGATTTAATTATTTATAATATTAACTTAGTTTATATGTTATATAACACTTTTAATTAGTTAAAACAGCTAGTTATTATTTATTAAATTATTTGTTATAGTTAATTTAATAAAAATAACTTTTTTATTTAACAGTTAAATCTACAATAAATCATTGTTAGTTAATTTAGCAAATTTTATACAATTAATCAATTAGTTATAAGTTATTAACTTATTTGCTTAATAAATAATTGCTATATAAAAAAAAAGAAGTATTAAATATTATATAAAAAAAAATAAACAGTATTAATTAATATATTAGTTTATATAGTATAAAGTAGTAAATATAAATATTTAATTAGTTTTTATTTGTTTTGTTTTTTTTTTTTCGTTTTTTTTTTATATATTTGTTTGTTTGTTTTTTTATTCATTTATATATATATATATATATATTATATATATATATATATATATATATATATATATATATTTATTTATATATATATATATATTTATATATTGTATAAAACAGCAGTAGCAGTATAATAGCTACTGTTTGTTTTTGTTTTATGTTTGCTTTTTTAAGTAATATAATATAGTTTTAAAACTTTGTTTGTACTAAAAATAATAAAGCAGTAAAAATGTATAGCTTTTTAACTAAAAGTTAAATTTGCTAAGCTTTTATATAGTTTTTTTATATAAATATATGTTTATTTTTATACAAATAAATCTTTGTATATATTTTTAGCTAATATATTTAATTGTATAATAAGCTAAAAAAAGCATTATTTGTGTTGTTTTTTTTACTAATATTGTTTTTTAAGTATTAATTTTAAATGTTTTTATAAATGTTCAAACAAAGTTTATATATTAAAAGAAGTACTTTTAAGTTATTTTGGTTTAAAATTGGAATTAGTTTATATTGTTTTATATAAACAGCTTTTAAAATAGCTGTTATAGCTATATTAATATACTGTTTACAAAATATTATCGAATTTTTAGTTTTTAAAAAAACATATGTAATATATATATTTAACACTTGTATAATATATATTATTTTTAACATAGCTTATAAAAGCGAAAAAAAAAAAAAAAGATTTAAATTTGTATTACTTTTTATATAATAGCTAAAAAATAACTAATTCGATTTTTTAATTCTTTTTAACAGTGTTTTTTTTATATATATTATATAAATGTTTTTTGTACAAATATATAATAAAATATTTTTATGTTATATATAAATTGTTAAATATATATACATTTTTCAATTTTTTTTTTAAATGTAAAATTTGTTGTATATATATATATATTTGTTAATACAAAATAAAAATATATTATATATATTTATAATTTATTAAAATAAAATAGAAATATGTTGTATATATATATAGCTTATTAATATAAAGTAAAAATATATTGTATATAAATAATTTTAAACACATATAATAAAAAAAAAAAAAAAAATTTAAATAAATATAAATGTTTTTTAACTTTTTAAAAAAAAAAAAAAAAAAATTAATACAGTTTTAAATCAATAGTTTTTTACTATTAATTTAAAACTTTATTTGCTTTAACTAAAAATTGAATTTAAAATATATAAAAAAAATTGCATATATTACTATTATATTACTAAAACTTGTTTATAAAAAATAAATTTTTTATAATGTTTAAATATATGCTTTTTTATATGAAACAAAAAAGCGATTTTTATACAAAAGTTGTTTTATTTTGTATATAAATAAAAAGAAATGCTAAAAAAAAAAAAAAAATTTAATAAAGCTTTAAGTTTATAATTAATATAAATTTAAAATTTTGTTTATTTTAGTTAAAAATCGAACTTAAAATATACAAAAAAAATTGTATATATTATTATTATATTACTAAAACTTGTTTGTAAAAAATAAGTCTTTTGTAATATTTAAATATATGTTTTTTTATATAAAAAAAAAGCAGTTTTTATATAACAGTTGTTTTTTTATTATATATTTAGTTTTACTTTGTTTATTAATATTTCGATTTATATAGTAAATTTATTAATAAATATTAAAGTTTTAAATATTTAATTTAATTTTTATTTTGTTAATATATTAACAAAGTTATTAATATTATTTATTTATTATATTTTAAAAATTTCTTTTTTTTTATATAATTTATAAAGTAATATAATATTAATTATAAACTGCTTTTTTTATATTGTTTTAAATTTAATTAAACAGTTGTATAAAAATTTTAAGTTTAAATATAAAACTACTAAAATTGAAATAATTTTTAATATAATTAAAATTTATTAAATTGTTATATATAAAGTAATTATATTGTTAAAACTATTAACTATATTATATAATTTATTTATAAATATATTATAAGTAATTTTTTTATATTTGTTTAAGTTTTAATATATAATATTATTAATAATTTTAAAACTTAAATTATTTTTTATATATTGTTTTGTTACTAATATAATAACAAATTTGATTTATAAAATTATATTTATATTGTTTATAAATAATTTATTAATAAATATAAACAGTTTTATATAATTTAAGTTTAATAGTATAAAAGTTAATTTATAGTTAAAGTTGTTTATTTGTTATTAAATTTTTTGATTTAAATTTTTAATATTATTTAATTAAAAGTTAGTTATTTGTACTATTATTAACAAGTTATATATAACTTTTAGTTAATATATATTATTAATATATACTTTTTATATATGTTATAAAATATATTTTTAAACAGTTTTTTTTATATAATAATTACTTAAAGCTAATTAATTGTTTTAGTTTTTTTAAATTAAAGTTATATTATTTTTATATAATAAAATAATTTTTTTGCTATTAAATTTAATTAAGTAGTTTTGTTGAAATGTTTTTTTTAGCTTTATATAAAAACTAGTTTGTTATAATTTATATTTTTTTTTTATTAAAAAACTTAATATAATAAAACTAAATATATTGTTTATTTATAAACTTATAATATTAAAATTATTAGTTTGTTTTATTATATACAAAAAGTATAAATTATATATAAATATAAATATATTAAGCTTTTTGTAGTAGTATTAGTAATATATTTTAAACTAATATAGTTTTAATTTAACTAGTTTATATAATAGTTATACAATTTTTAAAATAATACTTTTGAAATATTTAAACTTTAGTTCAATTAATAATTGTACAAAAATTTTTTTTGCTAGTTTATTTTTCAATTATATATATGTTTATATAATATTTTAAAATTTATTTAAAATATTATAGTTATAAATTAATAAAAGTTCAAATATAAGTAATAATTTTTAGTTTATTTATTAAATAGTTAAAAATTAAATAAATACTAATTTTTTTTTAAAATTGTTATACTTTTATATAATAAATTTTAATTTTTTATATAATTTAGTTGTTTTTTTTTTAATTTTTTATATAAAATAAAACTTAAAAATTCAAATATTTTTATATTCTGTTTAGTTATATTTAATAAACTAAAATACTTTTTATATAATAAAGTTGTTAATTTTAGTTATATTCGATTTTTCAAATAGTGTTTTAAATATATTAATTATGCTGTTTTTTTACAGCTTTATTGCTAATATATATATTTTTTGTTTTTTTATTATAAAAAAGCTATAGCTAATTTGTTATATAAAAGTTATATATATATTTACATTTTTTTTTAGTTTGCTGCATTTTTTTTATATAATAAAAATTTAAAAATATTAAGCTTTTATTAAATTTATTTTTTGATTTTTTAATATTTGTATTTTTTTTATATAGTAATAAAATTTTATTTACATATATTAAAAATATACTAAACTATTTATTAAATCGATAATAATATTTAATTTTTTAATTAATTAAATTTTATATAGTTTATTTTAGCTTTGTTTTTTTTTTTATATAAATACTTCGTTTTTTAAAAGTAATAAAAATATGTTATATATAGCTAAGCTATTGTATTTATTAATTGTACAGTTAATTTTAACTTTTATATATTTTTTATACAACATTTTTATTGCTTTTTTTATTGTTTTAGCTTTTTATATAATATTTAGTAATAAAAATAAGTTTTAGTTAACTTTTAAATATATACTAAAAACTAATAAAATAAATACAAAGTTGTTTAGTTTTATAATATTGTTTAAAGCTTTAATTACTATTTATAAAATTAATTTTTATTTTATATAATAATTTATTTTTGTTTTAAAAATATTATATATATATTAAAATAGTTTATATATTTTTTTTACTTTATTTATTATTTAATAAGTTTTAACAAACATTGTATAATATTATATATTTATTATTTATATATAATTTTAAAATTTTTTAAATAAAAAGTTAATATTTAAATTATAAACAATATAATTTAGTAGTTTTTAATATATATTAATTTAACATTTATATAATACTTTTTATATATTATATATAAATATAAATTTTAAAAATGTTATTGTTTGAAAAAATGTTGCAATATTAATAATATAAAAAACTTGTTTGCTGTTTATTTATACAATATTAATTATTATTTTATAATTAAAATTGCAGTTGTTTTTAATTAAAAAATTAAAATGTCGAAATGTTTAATTATATAATTAATAATAATAACAAAACTTTTAAATCTTTTTTAAAATTAAATAGTTTATATTATATTTTATATAATTAAATATTTTATATAAACGTTTTATATAAAAATGTTTAAACTAGCAATATAATTGTTAAAATTTTGTTTTTATAAAATATATATTAACTTTATATAAGCTTATATTAAAAAATAAATATTTTTATTTGTATATAATAAAAATAGTTTTTTTATTATGTTATATAATTAAGTTTTTTATATTATTAAAATATACTTTTAAACAGTTAGTATTTTTAAAAAAAAACAAAAATAGTGTTACAGTATTAAAAATGTAATAAATTGTTATATTTAGTATATTTTTTATTTATATAATACTAATTGTAATAATTATATAGCTACTATTAAAACAAATATATATTGTTTTTAATATTTAGTTTATTTTTATATAAAAGTATATTTAAAAATAAACTTTTAGTTGTATTTTTTTTATTGTTAAATAGTTTAAAATGTTTATATTTTATAGTTTATTTTAATATTTTATATAATATTAATTATTTAATATAAACTAATTAAACAAAATAATAATACTTTAGTTTTAAATATTTTTATTTGTTATATAATATATAAATATATTATTTATAAAAAACTAAGTTAATTAATTTTTTTGTTTTTTGTTAATGTTTTAATTATTTTTATTTAACTTTAGTTTAATATATTTTTTATATTTTATAAAATATGTTAAAAACTAATTAAATATTAATATATAATTAAAAATTGTTTTATATAAGTTAAAATATATACTTTTAATATAAGCTTTTTTTTAAAATATATAATTAATTAATTAATAGTTTAACTTTTTATATATAAAATATTTTTTATTTATATAAAAACTTTAAATAAGTTGTTTTTTTAATTATATAAAATTTTATTAAGTATTAAATAAACTTGAAAATTTTTGTATATTTTTAAGTTAAAAACTTTTTGTATAATTGTTTTAATAATACTTTTAGTTAATAAAATATATATTGTTTGTTTTTTATATAAAATGTTTTAATTTATTTTTGTTTGTTATTTAAAAACAAGCTTATAAATTAACAAAAAAACTTTTATATATAGGTTTTTAAAATATTAAAGCTATTACTAGCTCTAGTATATTTTAGTATATTTATATAATAGTTGTACTAAATTAAATTTTATTTTAATAGCTTATATTAAAAGCTTATTATATTTTTATAAACTTTGTAATTATAATGTTAAATATATTATAAGCAAAAAAGTCGAAGTTTTTTTTTTTAATTTATATAAAAATAATATTAATTTAATTAATTTAATATTAGCTATAGTTTATATTTATATTAAAATAAGTATTTATTATATAATAAATTTCGTTTTATGTTTTTTTTAGTTCAATATTATATATATAAAAGTTTTTTATACAATTTTTTAATATTGTTAAAAAAATAACGTAGTATTAGTTTTTTATTATTTTAAATTGTTAATATATACTAATAAATAGTTATGCTTTATTATATAATAAATTATATAGCTTATTAAAGTAATTTTTTTTTTTTTTTATGTTTTTTAAAAAACGGCGTACTTTTTTAGTAAAATTATTTCGTTTTATATATTTTAAATTAAAAATAACTTAAAAAATATATCTAATGTTATTAAATCAAATATTATATAAATATAAAACTGTTGTTTAAAAGTATATAAAAAATAATATATTATAAAATATTTATAAACTAGTTAAAAGTTTAATTTATAGTTAATAATTGTTATATATTAATATATAAAGTTAAAAGTATATTTATATTTAATAATTAATTATATAAACAATATATTGTTTTTTTTTATAAGTGTTTAAAAATATATATTTAAAATTAATTTTAGTTATATCGGTTCTAGTTAAAATATATTTGTATTATTTATAATTGTATAAAATTGTTAATTTAAAATAAATAAATCAAATATTTGTATAAAAAATAATAAAATTAATTAAATAGTTAAAAAAAAAACTTGCTTATTATTATTAAACAAATATTAGCTTTATATAATTTATACAAATTTTATTTGTTATTTTGTTTTATTGTTATTATTATATTATATATTTTTATGTTTTAAAATGTTAAATATTTTTTATTAAACTAGTTTGTTTATTCGATTTTATATTTTGTATATTTAATATTTAAAATTTTCAACATATAACTTTTGTAATAGCTAACTAATCAAGTTTAAATATTTATATTTAATAATATAACAAGCTATTTAAATATTAAACATAATTAATGTTATTATTGCAATATTAAGTTTTTAATTTTATAATTAAACATTAATATGTTTTTATATATAATGTTTTAAAAGTTTACAGTTAAAAACAATTTTATTATATTAGTTATTATTTTTATATACAATAAAAAGTTTTTTTTTGTTGTACAACTGTTTTAATACTATTATAATTGAAAGTATAAAAAAAAAAAATAAAAAAGTTTTGTTGTTTAATTATTATACAACAAATAGTTTAGTATAATTATACACTATTGCTTTTAATATTATTTTTTGTATTTAAAACTTTGCAATATTATAAAGTGTACTTTAATACAATAGTCAAACTTAATTTTTTATTTTAAACTTTGTTATATAAAAATTATTTAATTTATATAAAGCAAAAACTTTAAAATATAATATAAAAACTTATTAAGTTTAATTAAATTTTAAGCTAGCTTTGTTTTTACTTTTATTAATTTATAGTATATTTTGCAATTATTAATTAATATTAAATAAGCTTTATATATACAATAGTATATATAAGTTATATATAAACAAAATATAAAACTAGTTATACTATGTTTATATTAATAATTGATTTTAAAAAAAGTTTTTTTGTATAACTAAAGATTTTATTATAAATAAAATCTCTGCTAGCATACAAAGTAAATATTTGTTTATATAACTATATATTTATTTATACAACTGTAGTACAAATATTGCAATATATAAACTACAACATACAGTTGTAACTAATACTAATATTTTAACAAAATAGTAATATTTAAAAAATTATTATATAAAAATATTATTTAAAACAATATAAGTTTAAATTTTAATATTTTAAAAATATTTAAATTATAAATTTTAATTATATTATTAAAGTTTATAAAAAATATTATATTATTATTTAATTAAACAAAATAAATATAAAATATTATAATTTATAAAAAAATATTAATATTTTTATTATAAAAGTTAAAATGTTTATAATTAATATTAATATTATTAATATTATAAATAATATTTTAATTAAATAGTTATAATATTTTAAACTTATATAAAAAATATTAAACAATATTAATAATAAATAATTATATAATAATAAAAGTTTAAATAAATTATTAAAATAAATTAATTATAATAATATTTAAATATTTATTAATTTTAATATTAATAAATTAAATAAAAATAAATTAATAATATAAATATATATTTTTTTAAAATTAAACAAAATATAACTATTAAATTATATTATTTTTAATAATATATTTAAAATAATATTAAATAAAATAATTATATTTTTAAATATATTAATTTTTTTTATTACTATATATAATAAAATTTATTATTTATTAAATTTTTTATTTTAAAAATATTTAAATTATAAAGTTTAATTATATTATTAAAATTTATAAAATATATTATATTGTTATTTAATAAAAAAAGCAAAAAAGCTTATAATTAATAAAATTATTATTAATATTATATTTTAATAAACTATTGCTAATATAAATTTTTAAATATTTAATATTTATAAATATTTATATTTTTAATATTTTTTATATTATTTTTAAATTTTAATTTTGTTTTAATATTATATTTATATATAATTAAAACAATAAAATAAAAAAATATTAAAACTTTTTATAAATTATTATTAAATTAAGTTTTGTTATTAATTTAATAATTTATTAATTAAATTTAATTTAATTTATATTATTTATAATAATAAAACTATAAATAAATAATAATAAAAAATAACTAATAGTAATTTTTAAGTTTAAATTTAAAAACAAAATTAATAAAATATATAATTAAAAATTATTTTTATTAATAAAACTTAAAATTTAATATTTATAAAATATAAATATAAAATAATTTATTTATAATTTTATTTATTATATTTATAGTTGTTAAATTATAAATAATAAATAAAAAAAGTTATTATTTATAAATTTTAGTAATAAAAAATAAAAACAATATATATAATTAAAAATAAAAATAAATATATTAATTAATAATTTTAAAAATAATAATATAATAATAAAAAAGTTTATTATAATTATAAATAAAAGTTAAAATAAAATTTATATTTAATTATATTTAAAGTTTATAAAAATATAATATAAATATTAGTTATAAAAACATTATTACTTTGTTTTATAAAAAAATTTTTAATTTTAATTTATTTATATAAAAAAGATTTATTTAAAAAAACTAAATAAATAACTTAAAAAAAAGTTTAAAAAATTTATTAATAAAATAAAATTTAATTATATAAATTATAATATAATTATAAATTTATAATTTATTATTTATATTATTATAATATATTTTATAATTATATTTTTAAATATAACTTTATATAAAATTAAATTATAAACTATTTTATTTAGTTTTATATTTATATATTATTAATTTATTTATTTTTTTTATTTTATTTATTATTATTTTTATTTTAAATAAAAGCTATAATTATAAATAATATTTTAAATTAATAAAAGTAAAAAAATAAAAACTTTTTAAATTTATTAATTATAATAATTAAATATATATATTAATAAAATTTGCACTTTTTTTTTATTTATTTAATAATAATAAAAATATAATATTATAACTTTATTTTTATATTTTATATTTTATAATTATAAATATTAAAATTAAAAAGTAGCTTTTTTTAATAAATAGCTTAAAATATAAAAAAAATATTAATATATAAAACATATTTAATAAAATTAAGATTATTTTTTATAAAAAATTATATAGTTTAATATTTTTTATTATTAAAAAAAATAAAAAATATATAAAAAGCAGTTTTATAATAATAAATATATTAAAAATAATTTTATATATATAAATATTAAAATTAAATATAAATTTTTTAATTATATATTTTATACTATTAATTATTTTTAATTTTTAATATATATTATTAATTATAACAACTAATATTTTTATTATTAAAAAAAAATAAACAAATATTTTTATTATATTAAAATTTATAATTAAATTTATTATTTATAAAACATTTTTTTTTATATAACTATTAATTAAAATATATTTTAATAAAAATATATATAATAATTAATTATATAGTTTAATAAAATTTAAAACTATTTAAATATTTAAATTATATTTTTGTTAATTTAGTTTTATATAATTAATTATATATAGTAAAGCTAAAGCAGAATATAATATTGTAATTATATAATACTATTGTTATTTTTATATTTAAAAAAAAATTTTCATATATATAACATATATATAAAAGTTATATAAACTTATTAATAGTTTATTAATATTATATATAACAAAATATAGTTAATTATTTAATAAATAAATAACAAATTATATAAAAAAAATTTAAATATATATTAATTATAATTAATATTGCTATTTTAATAGTTATAAACTTTTTTTTTAATTATAATTTTTTTTATATATATATATTTTTTAATTTTTTTTTATATATATTTTTATTTATATATATAACTTATTAATTAAAACTAATGTTTTAAATATTTAATTTAATATTTTTTTTATTAATATATTAATTAAATTATTTTTTTTATTAATTTAATATATTTTAAAGATTTTTTTTTTTTTATATAATTTTTATAACAATATAATATTAATTATAAATTATTTTTTTTATATTATATTAAATTTAATTAAACAGTTATATAACAACTTTAAATTGAAATATAAAATTGTTAAAACTTATAATATATTTAATATTTTTAAAATTTTTTAAAAAGTTGTATAAAAAGCAATTGTACTATTGAATTTATTAATTATTTTATATAGTTTATTAACTAATATATTTTTAGTTATTTATTTATACTTGTTTAAATTTTAATAAATAATATTACTAAAAATTTTAAATTTAAAATTAATATTATTTTTTGTATAAGTTTTTATAACTAATATAATTAAAAATTCAATTTATAATATTATATTTATATTATTTATAAATAAATTATTTATAAAAATAAAAAACTTTATATAATATAAATCAAAAAATATAAATATTAATTTATAATTGTAATTGTTAATTTGCTATTTAATTTATTTATTTAAAACAATTATATTAGCTTTTTAAAAGTTAATAACTTAAATAATAATAAATAAATTATATAAAACTTTTAACTAATAAATATTGTTTATATATATATTTTAAATATATTAAAAAATATATTACTATATAAAGTTTTTTATATAAAAGTTAATTTTAATTAATTATATAGTTTAATTTTTTTAAATTAATATAATATATTTTTTTATAAATATAATTTAAATATTATAAAATTTAATTAAATTTTCTTTACTTAAAATTTATTTAAATTTAATTTTAAATTTTATTATATAAAGCTTAGTTTTTTTTTTAATTAAAAATTTTAAAATTATAAAATTAAAAATATTGTTTATTTATAATTTAATAATATTAAATTTTTTAAAACTACTATTAATAATTAATAAATAAAAATTATATAAAAAAATTATTATTTTAAATTTTTAATAATAATATTTATAATATATTTTAAATTAATATAA
>MU378569.1:0-14340 GCA_022495175.1 Hypoxylon argillaceum | reverse complement strand
ATATATAATTTTTAGTTTAAATATTATTAAAAATGTTTATATATAATATTTAAAAATTTTATAAATAAAAAATCTATAAAAAAAAAAAAACAAAATTATATTTAAAATAAAAAAAATTTTACTATATTTAACTTTAAAGTTTAAAAAAAGCTTAATATTTTAGCTTTAAATTTAAATAATAAAAAAATATTATATTTTAAAAACAACTAAGTTTTATATTTAAAAAAAAAAAAAAAGCAAAAATATAAAACTTTTTTATAAGTTAATAGTTATAATAAAGCAATTAACAATTAAAACAACAAAAATAACTAAAACAGCAAAAACGATATATTTAATAAAAATAGCAGTTTTAATAAAAAAAAATAATCAACATTGTTTTTTGTTATAATAAAAGTTTAAAAAATTTATAAATTAATTATAAATATTAATAACAATAATATTAATTATATTTTTAAAAAAACAAAAAAAAATAATTATATTGTTTTTTTTATTAATTATATTAGTTAATTTTAATATATAGTTAAATAAAACTTGTTTATAGTTTATTTTGTTATTTAAATTTTCAATTATATATATAAACTTAAAAATAAAAAAAGTTTATTATTTTAAGCAATTATTATAATAAATTTGTTATAGTTATAGCAATAAGTTATTTTTTATTATATTTTATTTTATTATAATATATTAAAAAAAAAATTAAAAACAAAATATTTAACATATTTAAATATTTTATTTTTTAACTAAAAAAGCAAATATATTATAACTATATAGCTAAAAAATAAAATATTCGATATATTTAAATATTTTGTTTTTAAACTAAATAAATAAACATGTTATAACTATAAAGCTAAAAAATAAAATATATTATTTAATTATATATTTTATTTTTTAGTAAAAATTTTATTTAATTTTAATATTTACTATATAAGCTATTTTGTTTATTTAATAATACTAACTATTTAGTAACAAAAAATTATATATTTTGTTTAATTTATTTAATTTAAATGTTTTTATAATTACGTTTTATTATATAATTAAAAAATGAGCTAATATTATATTTACATTTAACAATTTTATATCAACTGTAAATATTTTAATTTATAATATATATATTGCAAAAACAAACATTGATTTATATTTTTATTGTTGCTGCAGCTTTGTTTTTTCGATTTTATAAAATATAAACAATTTAAACTAAATTTTAAATAAACTTATTAAAATTAAATAAAAACGCTTTATAAACTAAATAATTGTTATTATATTTAAAACTATATTTAAATAATATAAAGCGATTATATAGCAGAAGTTTTTTTATTAACTTGTTACAAAAAGCAAAATTAACAAAAAAATTCGCAAAAAAATAAACATTTTAATTATATATAAAATTATTTGTTGCTTTTACAACTAGTTTATTATTTATTATATTTTAAAAACTTTTGTTTTTTTAGTTTTTATTAACAAAAAATATATAGTTAAAATTGCTAATATATTATTTTTTATAGTTTATTTTATATTTAATAATTTAATAAATTGTTATTACTTAAATAATTGTAATAAATTCAACTTTATTATAAATATTATATAACTTATTGCTAATTTTAATAATTCTAATTTTATATTATTTATTATAATTTTAAAACTAGCTTTTTTAATAAATTGCTTTAAATAAAATTTAAGCAACTTTAAATTCGAAAAAGTACTAAAAAAAGTTTTTATTATTATTTAAAAAGCTAAAGCTAAATTTAAAAAAAATGTAAACTTTAAAAAAAAAAAAATCAAAAAAGCAAAATTAATATAAAAAAAAGCAAACGTTAAAATCGAAAAAGTTAAAAAAAAAACTAAAACAAAAGCAAAAAAAGCTAAAAAGAAAACAGAAATAAAAATAAAAAAAAAAGCTGCTAAAAAAGCCGAAAAAAAAACTAAACAAATAATTATAACTAAAAAAAAAAAAACAAAAACTTAAATAACTTATTTTGTTTATAAATAAAAGTTTAATAAAAATTAAATTAAAAATAACGTTGTTTTAACTAAAGTAATTTTTAATTTTTAATAAAAAATAAATTTAAATAATTATATAATATATTATTATATTTTTAATATAACTAAGCTTTAATTATATATATTAAAAAATATATAAATATATTTAAAATATATAGTATATTAACTATTAATTATATCTAAATAAAAAAAAACAATTTTGCAAAATATATAACAACTTGTTTTTTTATAAAAACTTTTATTTATTTAACAAAATATTTACAAATTTATAAAAATTCAATTAATATATAAAAGTTAAATTTTAATATAAAAACTTATTTAAATTTAACTATATAATTATATTTTTTTAAAAAATAAAAAAAAAATAAGTTTTAATATATAGCTAATTAAAATAGTTTAAAATATAATTTTTAAACATTTTACTATTGCTATTTACTAAAAATTTATATTTTTTTACTAAAAACTTATTTTTTTTATTATAAAAACTTATTTAAATTTAGCTATATAATTATACTTTTTTAAAAAATAAAAAAAAAGCAAGTTTTAATATATAACTAATTAAAACAGTTTAAAATATAACTTTTAAATATTTTACTATTGCTATTTATTAAAAATTTATTTTTTTTTATTAAAAACTTATTTTTTTTGTTATAAAAACTTATTTAAATTTAACTATACAATTATACCTTTTTAAAAAATAAAAAAAAAGCAAGTTTTAATATATAATTAATTAAAACAATTTAAAATATAACTTTTAAACATTTTATTATTATTATTTATTAAAAATTTATACTTTTTTATTAAAAACTTATTTTTTTTATTATAAAAATTTATTTAAATTTAGTTATATAATTATATTTTTTTAAAAAATAAAAAAAAAACAAGTTTTAATATATAGCTAATTAAAGCAGTTTAAAATATAACTTTTAAACATTTTACTATTACTATTTGCTAAAAATTTATATTTTTTTATTAAAAACTTATTTTTTTTATTATAAAAACTTATTTAAATTTAGCTATATAATTATACTTTTTTAAAAAATAAAAAAAAAACAAGTTTTAATATATAACTAATTAAAATAATTTAAAATATAACTTTTAAACATTTTACTATTGCTATTTATTAAAAATTTATACTTTTTTATTAAAAACTTATTTTTTTTGTTATAAAAAAATATTTTAATAAGCTATATTATATTTTTTAATATTAATAAAAAAAATTAAACTAGTATATTAAACTTTTGTTTAATTTTAATAACTTTTTTAACTTTAAATATTTTAATATATATTATATATTTATTAAAACTAAAAAATAATACAGTATTAATAAGTTATTATATTTTATATAATATACTTTTTAAAAATAAATTTTTTATTATAACATTTTTTTTAAAACTTTTTTTAAATTAATTATTTAAAATATTTTAAATATTTTAAATGTTACATATAGCTACATTGCAAAAAAATATATATTTGTTAAATATTATAGTTTTTTTGCTTAATTAATATTTATTTTGCTAATTTTTTAAACTAATTATTTTAATATTTATTTCAACTTTTTTTTTAGTTTTTTTTTAAACTAATATATTTAAAATATTTTTTATTAAAAAAATAAATTTAACTTTATTTTTAAATAAACATTTAATTTTAAACTTATATAAAATAAAATTATTAAAATTAATATATAAATAAAACTTATATTTGTTTTATTTTTTTTTTATTTTATTTTTATTAATTTATTATTTATAATATTATATAATATTTTATTATTAAAATTGTAACTTTAAATTTTATTTTATATTTATATTATTTATATTAATTTATATTTATTACTAGTTTTTTTTGTACTAATATTTTTATATAGTTTTAAAGTAGTAAATATTATTGCTTAAAAATTTGTTCGCTTTTTTTACACATTTATTATTATAGCAATTTAGCATTTTAAATTATATAATATATTATAAATTAATTAAACTTAAAATAAATCTTTTTTTAAATTATATTTTATATATAAATATTTAATTTAATTGTAAATATTAATTTTTTAGCTATATGCTATATTTTAATAAATAATAAATATAACTTTTAAAAAATTATTAAGTTTATTATTTAAAAATAAAATAATAAACTATAAAATAAATAGCGCTTAAAATTATTAAGCTTTTATAACTAATAATAATTTTTTAAATATAACTTTGTTTATATTAGTTTTTAATATAACATTTTTAATAAATATTAAAATAGCTAAAATTAATAAAACTAACAAAATAAAAAAAAAACAATTAAAAAAAAAAACAAACAAAACTACTACTATATATATATTTTTATTTAAAGTATTAAATAAAAAAAAATAAAAATAGTAGTAAAGCAACATTTAAAATAGATATATTTTTTATAAAGCTAGAAATTTTGCTAAAATATTTTAATAAAAATATTTTAGCTTTTAATTTAAACATTAATTTTATAAATATTAATATTTTAATAAAACATTTTAATTTAACATTAAGTTTAAAACTAGCTGTTAATATATAAAATATAACTACTATAAACAATATATTAATAGTTTTGTTTTTTTACAATTTTAATTAGCTTGCTAATATATTTAAGCTTAAAATTAAAATAACACAAAAAAAAAAAAATATATTTTTTATATAAAAAAACATTTTTATAATAAACTTTATTACATTTTTTGTTAAAATATTTTGTAAATAAAAAAAAAACGATATAAAAAAACTTGCAGCTAAAAAAGCTAAAACAAAAAATGTAAATAAAATTATAACAAATTTATTAATAGTAACTAATAATACTAATGTTTTAATAAAGTTGTATTAAAATATAATATTTTAAAAATTATAACTAATTTTTAAAATATTAAGCTAGTATAAATTATATTTTAAATATATTATATTTTATATTTTTTTTTATATATATAAATATATTTTTTATTATTTATTTAAAAAACAAAATATATATATTACTTTTTTAGTTTTTTTTACAACTTTTTTTTTTATTTTTTTTATTACTTTTTTACAACTATTTTTTTTATTTTTTTTACAATTTTTTTATAGCTGTTTTTTTTATTTTTTTTATAATTTTTATATAACTACTTTTTTTATTTTTTTTACAACTTTTATACAACTACTTTTTTTATTTTTTTTATAACTTTTTTTTAAAAGCTGTATTTTTTGCTATTTATTTCGGCTTTTTTGTTTTAACGCTTTTTTTTTACATATTTTGTTTTTAAGCTTTAACGCTTTTTTTTTACATATTTTGTTTTTAAATTTTACTTTTTTGCTTTAATTATATAAATTTTTTATATATTTATTAATATATTATTTATTACAAATAAAAAAACTTTTAAAAAAAAGTATAGCAAAAAATGCTAAAATTTTGTTGCTTAAAAAATATAATACTATTTAAATAAACAAAGTAATTATAACAAATAGAACTTTTATAATATTATTAAAAAAAAAAGTTTTAATATTTTCGATTAATTTTATAAATTTAAAAAAGTAATTATTTATAAAATACTATTGAATTATATTAATAAAAATAATAATAACAAAATAAGCTTTATAAAAAAAACTGTTTATATTTTTAGTGTTTTTTATTTTTTAATTAATTAAAAAAGCAATTTAAATGTTAAAGCAGCATATATATATTTTGTTATTATAAAATATTATAAATGTTATTTTTGTATAAATAGTAAATAATTTAAGCTAAAAAACAAATATAATATTTTTAAAAAACAAAATATTTAAATTTATAAATATTTTATTTTTTAAAGCTTTATTTATAACTAAATGTTTTATTAATATATTAATAACTACTGATTTTTTAAAGCTAATATATAGATTTTTTTATAACAAAGTTTTAATAAAGTTTATTAAAACTAAAAAATAGCTTATTTATATTTTTTAAGTTAAAATAGTTTTTATAATTATTATATTTTTTATAAATATTGAAAATAATATACTTATTTAAAAACTAAAAGTAAATACTATTTTTGTTAATATTAAAGATTTAATTTTTTAATATATAATAATATTAATTATAACATTTTATATATTTATAAAAACAAACTTTTAACAATTTAACAAAATAAATTATAAAATATTATTTTATAATTTAATTTAAGTTTTTAAATATTTAATAAAAAATTAAAACTAAATACTATATATTTATTTAATGTTTATTTGTTTTTAAACTGCTAATATAAAATATACTTTTTTTAAAATAAACTTTTTATTTTAAAAAAGTATTAATATAAAGCTAAAGTATAAATTAACTTTATTAAATATAAAAATATATTAAAAAATTTAAAATATATAAAATTTAGTTTTATTATAAATATAAATAATTATAAATATGTTTAAATTTTTTAATATAAATATTAAAAATTATAAATTAGTATATAAAAAGTATAAAAAAGATTTTAATTTTTATAAAAAGTTTATAAAAGTAATAGTTTTTATATTATATGTTTTAAGTTTAATTATAATATTGCTACTAAATAATATTATTTAACAAATATTAAATTTAATAAATAAAAAAGTTGTTAATTTTAAGCTGATATTTATAAATTAAATTAATGTTAATTTAAAAGAAAATTTTAACTTAAAAGTAAATAATGCTGCTATAAACAAAACTTAAATATTAAATTTTGTAAATATAGTATACTATTTCAAAAAAATATAAGCTGCATTTTTTGTTATATATTGTTTAAATTTTAAACTTAATAAAACTGTTTTATATAAATATTTGTAATAATTAGTTAATATTTTATAAAAATATTTCGATATAGCAATTAGTATAAATAATAAAACATTGTTTTTTTGCAACTATATTATAGTATAAATTATATTTACTACAAATATAAATATTAAACTGTTTAAATTGCTAAAACTATAAAAATTTAACAATAAAATTGTTAAATTTAAAAGTTTATTTATTAAAACTATAATAGTTAAAAAACTGTTTTATAAATATAACAATATTAACGCTTTATTTTTTTTTAATACTTTTTATATTAACAAATATATTTAGCTGCTAATTTTTTACTATAATTATTTATACTTTTTATTTAATTAGTTTATTATATTAAACAAGTTTTTATATGTTTTATTTATTAATAACAAATTAAAAAAAAAAGTTATATATTATATTGTAGTAATACTTTTTTTTTTATTTAATAATAAATAATATTTTATATATAGCTTTAGCTTTTAAAAAACGAAATATTTGCAAGTTATAAATATTTCGTTTTTTAGCTTTTAAAAAACAAAATATTTACAAGTTATAAATATTTCTTTTTTTAGCTTTTAAAAAACGAAATATTTACTAGTTATATATATTCTGTTTTTTAGCTTTTTTTTTTTTCCGCTTTTTTTTTTTATTTATAATATGTTAACTTTTATTTATAAAGCATATAATTTATATATTTAATATAACTAGCTTGTTTATTTATAATATTTACTTTAATATTTGTTAAAAAAACGTTAATATATATATGTTAAATTTTAGTTAATTTTATATTATTATTAAAATTATTATTATAAATATTGCTTATTTTAGCTAATTTTTATTAAAAAAAAAAACTTTATATTGTTATAGCGTTATTTTTAGTTTTTTGGTTTTTTTAAATCTGTTATTTTATATTATATTTAGTTTTAGTAGCTAAACTTTAAATTTTAAAATTTATTAAAATTTTTTTATTATTGCTAGTACTTTAAACAATATTAATTATAGCTATATAATTTAATTATATTATAAAAATATATTGTAAAATTATAACACTTTTTTTGTTTGTTTAAAATTTGCTACTAAAATAAAAAACACTTTAAATATAACAATAAACTTATATTTTTAATTTATATAAAATATTTTTTTAAGCAGCTACTGTTATTATATAATTGTTAGTACTAATTTTATATTAAATTATTTTTTACATGTTAATATAGTACTAAGTAATAAATTTATTGAGCAAAAAAACTTTGATTAAATGTTATATATTAACCTATTGTTATTTATAATATATGTTAATTATAAAAAGCTTGACATTTTTAATACAAAGTTGTATAATTAATAGGTGTTTATTTAGCTAACAAATTAGTTAAAACTTATTAAATTGCTACTATTTTTTTTAGCAATTTAAGTTTAATTTAATAAAAAGATTATATTTAGTTAAGCTTTTAAAAAATAATTAACAAGCAAAAACTTAAACAAATATAATAAAAGTTAACTAAAAGTTTTAAATAAAGTGTTTTTAAAACAGTATAACTTTATATATAAAAAAAACAGTTATTATAAAACTGTTAAAAGTTAAATTATTAATTTAAACAAAGATTTAACAAATAATAAACTATAGTTGAAACTTTAAATATATAATGTAAATAATTTAACAAATAATAAAAAAAATGTTAAAAAAAATGCCGAAAAAAATCTTGTACTACTAAAAAAATATAGCTAAGTTATTAAACTAAATACAGATTTAATAAATGTTAAAAAAGATTTTGCAATATTAGCAAAATATAGCTAAATTACTAAATTAAATGTAAATTTAATAAATATTAAAAAAAATCTTATAGTGCTAGCAAAAAATAGTTAAATTATTAAACTAAATATAATATTTATAAAAATAAATAAAAATTTTATAATACTAATAATATATAATTAAATTATTAAATTAAATAAAAAATTTATAAATATAAATAAAAATTTTATTTAATTAGCAATATATAATTATATTATTAAGCTAAATATATAACTAATAAAAATAAATAAAAATTTTATACTATTAATAATATATAATTAAACTACTAAAAATAGCAAACAGTAAATAAAAATAAATAAATATATTGCAAACTATGCAATATTAACAGACTTTTTAAAAAAGAGCTTTTAAATAAAACAAGCGCTTTTAACTAATGTTTTGGCCGTTTTACTAAAAGTTTAAAAATAAGCGCTTTTAGCTAACGTTCTGCCCGTTTTAACAAAAGCTTTAGTTTTAAAAAGAAATGCTAAAAAAAAGTACTTTTTTAAAAACAGTACTTTTAAAACAGTTTTTACAAAAATATCGACTAAAAAAAAAAAAAAATCATAGTTAATAAAATTAATTAAATTTAAATTTTTATAATTAAGTTAATTAATAATAAAAATTGAAACAGTTAAATATTATAAATTTAAATGTTTATTTAAAAACTAGCTTAAAAAATAAAATATATAAAATTAAATATATATTTTGTTTTATAAAAGCTTATATAGTTATATAAAATAAAAAAGTTAATTATTTAAAGCTAGCTTAAAAAATGAAATATTTAAATTAATTATATATTTTGTTTTTTAAAAGCTTATTTAGTTAGTTAATACAAAAAAGTTAGTTTTTAAAAGCTAGTTATATTTTATAGTTTTTTTTAAAGTTTAAATAATATAACTGTTATATTAAGTTAAAACAATATTATAAATAAAAGCAAATTTATATTTAATTTTTTTTTTACTATAAATTTTAAAAAAGTTTATTTATTTTAAAAATAAATAATTACTAGTATTATTAACATTATTGGTATAATTGTTATTATTAATATAGTTAATATTGTTAATAGCTAATATAAAACTAACACTACTTTTGCTTTTTATATTATATTGTTTAATATGTTTTTTTTATTTAATAAGCTTTAACAAAAGCTTTTTTTGCTTTTTTACAAAATTTATAACTATATTAAAACTATATTTATTGTTTATATTTGTAGCATATATTAATTAGTTTGTAATTATACTTAATAAGTTGAGCTATATAAACATATTAATAAGTAAAAACAGCAGCTTTACAGCGTAAAAATATATACTAAAGCAGTAATATAATTAACTTTTGTATAAAATAAAACAAACTATTAAAAATGTAAAAAACTGCTTAAAATATGTACAAAAGTTGCTGTTATAACTTTTTACTATTAAATATTTCAATAAAACAATAAAGCTAGTATATTTCTTAGATTTATATAGTACTATTTATTAAACAGCGTAATATTAATATATTATAAAATATACATTAAATATTTATAGTTTAAACTAGCTTTTAGTTAGTAATAAATAAGTAGCTACTATAAATAAAAATGCTTAGTTTAAAAAAGTTAACATATTGCAATTTAAATAATTTTTTATATAATAAGTTAAAAAGCTAAAGCAGCAGTAAAAAATGCTAAAAAAATTAAATTATTAGTTATTATTACGTTTTAATAATTATAAATATAAAAACTTTATATATTTAAAGTTAAATGTAATAAAAATATAAGTTTTAATATAAACTTTATAATAATTAGTTTAGTTATTTTATAATATACAGTAAAAATTTTAATAATTAAATGCAGTATTTTAAACAGTTTAAACTTTAGTATATTAACAAACAAAAGTTTTAGCTTTTTAAGCTGTAATTTTAGTTTAGCTGTTTAATATTAACTATATATATAATAATTAAAAACAGTGTTTATATTTATCGAATTTATTATTAGCTGCGTTTATTTTAAACTGCTGCTATTATGCTAAAATAAGTAGTAACAACATATTGCTATTAAATAACATATCGTTTTTTTTAAACAAAATAATAACTTTTTTTTTTTTTAGTACTAAAAATATTTTAATATAAAGTTTATATAAGTTGAAAAATGTAAAAATATAAAAATAACTGCTATTAAAGTTTAATAAACTTTTATATAAAGCAGTTTTAACAGCAGTATTAAAAAAGTTTAATTGTTTAAATAACTTTTTATAAGCTTTAAAAAAGTCGAAATTATATACATAAGTAACAGTTTGCAGTATTAGTTTATATATTTTACTATATAGCTTATATATTTTATTATACTGTTTAAACAATATTGCATATATTAATATTTGCACTATATTTATTTGCAACATTGTTTTAAATAAAACATTAGTTTTAATAGCGTTTTATATAATATTTTATAAATGCAGCTATTTATTGTTATAAAATAGTTTTAAAAACAGTAAATATATTTTATTTAAAATAGTATTGTTGAACTAAAGCATATATTATTAAAACATATTATTTAGTAATTATATTATGTTATATTTGTATATAATATTTTTAATTTTAAGCTTATAGCATTATTGTTTTTGTTTATTAAAAAAACAAATATTAAACTTTTGTTTTTATATTTAAAAATGTTAAAAAAACATACTGCTAGTATAAATAAACTAAAACAAACTTAAAAATAACTAATTAATATATAAGTATTTAATATATAACTTTATTAAAAATTAATTAATAAACAAATTAGTATTAAATAAAGCAAATATAGCAAGTTTTTTAATAAGCTTAATAAAACAAATAGTATATATTAATATTAAAGTATTAAAATTTTTAGTTAAAACAAAAAAACAAAAGTTATGTTTTATATAGTTTGCTAAAATAAACAGCTAATATATTTGTATAAACATAGGCTATTAAAAATCAACAGTTATAAAGTGTAATTATAAAATGTAGTATTTGTAGCAAAAACTATAGTTAAGCAGCAGTATTTATAACAATATAAAAAATAATAAAACGTACAGTTAGTTTTTATAGTTTTAAAAAGCTTAAAAAATATGCTTTATATTTACAAGCTGTTTAAAAGTAAATATATTAGCTTAAAAACAATAAAAAGTTTATATAAAATTAAAGTTTAATATAAATAGTTTAAACTATAGCATATTAAATAAAAGCTAGCTTTTGTTTAATGTTTAAAAATGCTGTTTATAAATATTATAAACTTTGAACTAATATAGCAAAAAAAACTTTTTAGCAAGCTTTTTTATTATATTTAGCAAATTTATATTTTAAAATAAATTTTATAAGTATAAATATATTACAAACTTTTTAAATGTATAATTAATTGTTTGTTTTATATAAATTAAATATTTTAACTTATAAAATAATATAAGTAATAAAGCTAAAGTATTAGTTTAGTTTTTAAGTTTAACAATATATAGTATATTATAAAACTTAAAATTTATTTAAGTTGTTTTAAAGTTTAATAAATTAAAGTTAATAATTAACAAATATTTACAATAAAAGTTACATATTGCTTTTTTTAAAGTATTGTTTGCAGTAATATTTTTTATGTTATATTTTTATAAAATAATAATCGAACTAGCAAAATAACACAACTTATACTTGTTATATAACTGTTTTAAATGTTTTTAAAACGCAGCAGTATATTTATATAATATATAATATTATAAATAAATTTAGCACTTTTATATGTAAGCTTAAATTTTAGTTTACAGTATACTAGCTTTTGTTTATATTTAAACAAACGATATAAAATATTAGTTTACAACAGTATATAAATAGAAATATTTAAGCGTTAATAGTATGTAGTTGTTAATAAATAAAAACTATATGTTAAAAAATAAGTAAGTAATATATTGCTTAAAAATAAACAGCATGTTTAAAAAAAGCAAATGTATATAGTTGAATTTGCTAGCATTATAAACACTAAATTATATATTATATATTATATAAAATATAGTAGACTAAAAAATACAGTGTAAGTTTTATAACAGTATAGTATAAAAAAAGAAAATATAAAACAAATAAAATATATGTTTTAAAAATATTTTTAAAAACTAAAACTAAATAATATAACTATTAATATTATAACTTTTTTTAACTAAAAGTTGTATTTACAATATAAAAAAAAAGTTTTTAATTAATTAAAACAAAAATTTAAACTTGTTATAATTTAATAATAAATATTAAAATAGTATTTTTTAATAAATTAACTTTTTTTAAAATGCTATTTTATTTGTTAAGTTATTGTTTGTTAAAATATTATTAAATATAGCTAAGTTATTATTAATAATATATTTAGCTAGCTAAAGTAAAATATAACTTTTGTAATATTTATTGCTATTTAATATAGTTGTTAGTACTATTTTTAATATATATTTAGTAAAAGTATAAAAAAAGAGTTTATAACTAAAATATTTAACAAGCTTAAAAAATTTAAAAAAAAGCTTAAAAAATAAAATATTTGTAAAAATCAAATATTTCGTTTTTTAAAAGCTCTTAAATTATATAGTTTATTTTTTAAAAGCTTTTAAGTAAATATTCCGTTTTTTAAAAGCTTTTAAGTTAAATATTTTGTTTTTTAAAAGTTTTAAATTAAATAGTTCATTTTTTAAAAGCTTTTTAAAAACAGCAGACTGTTCAGTTAACAAATAAAAAAAACAAAAAGTAAAATCGGCTAAAAAACGTACTACAGTTGTACATTTTTTAGTACATTACTATTATTTAATGTTGAATAAAGTTGCATTTTTGCTATAAAAAGATAAAAAACTGCTATTTTAACTAGTTATATAAAAAAGCTAAATTAAAAGCTTTTTCTGCTAACTAAATAATAAACAACGAGCTTTTTAAAACATTAGTACTTTTAATAAAGTAGTTATTAACAATAGTAACTTAAAATTTAAATGTTGTTTTATTAATTGTTAAATAGTTAAGTTTAAAATTAAACAAGTTCAGTTTATTAAGTACAGCATTATTTAAATTTTTAATTGTAGCTTTATTACTATTTATTAAAAAAGTAGCAAAGTTTGTTCTGCTTTAGTTATTATTATAAAAAAAGTTTAAAACTTTTAAACTATATTAAAAAACAATATAATTTAAATTATTAGAAACAGCGTTTAATATATAGTATGATTAAAAAAGTAAACGTTAGTTATTTTTTAATGTTTTAATTATGCTTATATTATTAAAAAAGAAAATAACGCAGCAATAAAACAAAATATTGATTTAGAAGTTAATAAATTAAATAATTAAATTGTTGTAAGTTGTTGTTGAAAGTAATAAAAACTTATAGTTTTAAAATCTAGTTATATATTAATGCTGTAACTGTACTAAAAGTTTGATCGAAATAAAAAATAAAGCGATTAAATTAAAAAATAAATTAATTAAATTAGATTATAAATTGTTTTAAATAAAATATTGTTTAAAAAGCTGTATTAATAGTAAAATAAAAAAAAAGCAAAACTAGTTATTTAGCTAAAAGGTTTTTTATAGCAGTACTTTTTGCTTTTATGTTTGCATTTTATTTTGTTTTTTTTAGTTATGTTCAGCATTTAATAAAAGTATTGTTTTTATAATTGTATTAACAATAAAATAGTATATAAAATATAAAACTAGTAATGTTGTTTTTGTAATACTATTAATAATAAAATAGTAATTAAAAATATAAAATTAATAATATTATATAATATTTATAGTAATAATTATAAAAAAAAAATAAAAAAATAAAATATAATTAAAAAAGTAAAATAAATTATTTAGTTTTTTTTATTATATTT
>MU378568.1:0-14344 GCA_022495175.1 Hypoxylon argillaceum | reverse complement strand
TTTAACTTTATAAAAAAAAGTAATATTTAATAACTTATTATTTTAAAACTTTATATAATATAAAATTAAACTATAATATTTATAATAAAAAACTACTAATAGTAATATTAATATTAAAAAAATAAAAACTAAAACTAATAAACAATTAATAAAAAAAACTATTTTTTATTATTATAAATTATAAAACATTAAAATATTTTAATTAAAAATAATATTTTAATTTAAAATAAACTAATTAAATAATACTTTTTTTAAAATATAACTTTATAATTATTTACTGTTTAAGCAAAAAAAACATTGTTATAAATATTTTATTTTATAAATAAAAAAATTTAATTATTTAAAAAAATAAAAAAAACATATAATAATATTTAATTATATTTATATTTTTTAATAAAAAATATTTAAAATAAATAACTAATAGTACAACTGTTGTTATTGTTACTATTTAAAACGATTTAAAAAAAAACTTGAAATAATTAACAAATTATTAATTTATTAATTACATTTTTAAATAAAACTGTATTAACTTTATTATAAAAATATATTGTTAAAAAAATAAAAAATTAAACAATTTATAAACTTTAAAAAAAAAAATTATTTTTTATTAAAAAAAACTAGTTATATTTAATTATATAAATTTATATATTTAATTAATTTTTAAAATATATAACTATATAATTATAATTTATTTAAATATAAAAAAAACAAAACAATTAATATATAAATAATATTAATAACTTAAATTATTTAAAAACTATTAAACTTATATATTAAATTGTTTAAAATACTAGTTTATTAAAATATTAAAAAACAAAACTTTAAAAAAACTACAACTATTTTTAATATTAAACTAAGTATAAAAATATTTAATTATAAACTTTAAACAAATATTAAAAAACTGCAAAAAATATAATAATATATTAGTTATAATAAATTAATTAAATAAAAAAGCATAAATAATATTTTATACAATAAAAACAACAGTAAAAAATACTGCAAAAATATATTATAAAAGCTTTTTTTAAATATTTAATATATTTATAATTATAATTACTAATAAAAAATTTTAATTTATTTTAGTTTTTATAAATAAATTAAACAAATTAATAAAAATTATTTATATTTTTATATTATTAAATTATTATAAAACAATAAACTAAATAAAAATTATAAATAAATATTTAAACTAAAAATTATAGTTTTATATAAATTACTTTTAAAATAATTAATTAAATTAAATTTTTATTATAAATTATATTTAAATATTTATATTATATAAATTAATAAAGTTATTTTTTTATAAAATAAAAATAAATTTTTTTATATTTTTTTATTTTGATTAAAATTGTTAAACTATTATTAAAAAATTAAAAGAAATAATTACACGAAAATAATATATTTAAAAATAAAAATAAAAAAAAGTTTAAATTATAATAAATTATATTATAATTGTAAAAACAAATATATAAAAAGCTTAAAAAAAAATAGTTTATTAAATAAACAAAAAACAAAAAAAAATTCGACTTTAATATAAACAACTATATATTTATTTTAAAAAAACAGCAGTTATAAATTATAAATAAACTTTTTAATAATTTAGTAATTTTTTAAAATTTTAATATATAAAAAAAACATATATATATTAAAAATTTTAAGCTTTTAAAAAATAATTAATAAATATTATATAAACAAATTATAAAAATATTTTAATAACTTTTTGTGTAAACAAAAGTTAAAAAGTTTTATTAAAAAATTAATTAAATTAAAAAAAAAAAAAAGATTTATTATTAAAAAAATTTAAATTTTATAATTATATTATAAAAAGCTTTAATATTAAGTTATATAATAAAACTAAAATGTTAATAATAAATAATATTTAATTAAAAACTTTAAAAATAATATATTATTTTTATATTAATTTTACTAAAATTATTTAAATATAACAAAACTTTTAATACATTTAAAAAAATAATTATAAATAAAAATAAAAAATAAATTTATAAAATTTTATTTTAATAATAATAAAACTATTAAAAAAAACATTAAACAACTATATAAAAAAAAAAACATATAAAATTTAATTTATATAAAATAAGCTTTAATAAATTATTATTTAATAATTAAGTATAAAAAAACTTACAAAATAACGCAATAAATAAAAAGCTTAAAATAAAACTTATAAATAAATATTTAAAATAATTTCTTTTTTTATTAAAAAGTACTTAATTTAATTACTATTTATATAAAAAGTTTATTTTTTTTTTAAAAAAAAGTAGTTATAATATAGTAGCTAGTATAAACTATGCAATTATTTTAGCTATATACTGCAATTTTTTCGCTTTTTTTGCTTTTTTTGCAAAATTTACTTATTATTAAAGTTTATTATTTTAAGCAGCTTATATACTACTTACTTATATTATTTTGTATTAGCTAAATTTTCTGTTTTTTTTTTTTTTTTTTTTTATACTTAGATTTTAAATATACAATTGAATTATTTAATTAATAGCTCTGTTTTTTATAAATATTAACATATAACATTTAATAAATAATTGCTATACAAAAAAAAAAAAATATTAAATATTATATAAAAAAAAATAAACAGTATTAATTAATATGTTAGCTTATATAGCATAAAGTAATAAATATAAATATTTAGTTAGTTTTTATTTGTTTTGTTTTTTTTTTTTTTTTTTTTTTTTTTTTTATATATTTGCTTGCTTGTTTTTTTATTTATTTATATATATATATATATATATATATATATATATATTTATTTATATATATATATATATTTATATATTATATAAAATAGCAGTAATAATATAATAGCTATTGCTTACTTTTGTTTTATGCTTGCTTTTTTAAACGGCATAATATAGTTTTAAAACTTTGTTTATATTAAAAATAATAAAGCAGTAAAAATATATAGTTTTTTAACCAAAAACTAAACTTATTAAGCTTTTATATAGTTTTTTTATATAAATATATATTTATTTTTATACAAATAAATCTTTATATATATTTTTAGCTAATATATTTAATTGTATAATAAGTTAAAAAAAGTGTTATTTATGCCGCTTTTTTTATTAATATTGTTTTTTAAATATTAGTTTTAAATGTTTTTATAAACATTTAAACAAAGTTTATATATTAAAAAAAATATTTTTAAGTTATTTTAGTTTAAAGTTAAAATTAGTTTATATTATTTTATATAAACAGCTTTTAAAATAGTTATTATAGCTATATTAACATATTATTTACAAAATATTATTAAATCTTTAGCTTTTAAAAAAGTATATATAGCATATATATTTAATGTTTATATAGCATATATTACTTTTAACATAGCTTATAAAAACAAAAAAAAAAAAGATTTAAATTTACATTGTTTTTTATATAATAGCTAAAAAATAACTAATTTGATTTTTTAGTTTTTTTTAATAATGTTTTTTTTATATATATTATATAAATATTTTTTATACAAATATATAATAACATGTTTTTATATTGTATATAAATTATCAAATATATATATATCTTTTGACTTTTTTTTCAAATATAAAATTTGTTATATATATATATATCAATTAATTTAAAGTAAATATATATTATATATATATATATCGGTTAATATATAGTAAATATATATTATATATATATATATTTATTAATATAAAATAAAAATATATTATATATATTTATAATTTATTAAAATAAAATAAAAATATATTGTATATATATATAACTTGTTAATATAAAATAGAAATATGTTATATATAAATAATTTTAAATATATATAACAAAAAAAAAAAATCTAAATAAATATAAATAATTTTCGATTTTTAAAAAAAAAAAAAAAATTACATAGTTTTAAATTAATAGTTTTTTACTATTAATTTAAAACTTTATATATTTTAACTAAAAATTGAATTTAAAATATTTAATAAATGTTATATATATTATTGCTATATTATTAAAACTTATATATTAATAGTAAATTTTTTATAATATTTAAATATATGCTTTTTTATATATAAAAAAAAAGCGATTTTTATATAAAAGTCGTTTTATTTTATATAATAACTAAAAAAAATGCTAAAAAAAAAAAAATCAATAAAGCTTTAAGTTTATAATTAATATAAATTTAAAGCTATATTTATTTTAGCTAAAAATTAAACTTAAAACATATAAAAAAATTGTATATATTATTATTATATTATTAAAACCTGTTTATAAAAAATAGATTTTTTATAATATTTAAATATATACTTTTTTATATAAAAAAAAAGCAGTTTTTATATAACAATTGTTTTTTTATTATATGTTTAGTTTTATTTTATTTATTAATGTTTTAATTTATATAATAAACTTATTAATAAATATTAAAGTTTTAAATATTTAGTTTAATTTTTACTTTATAAATATATTAACAAAGTTGTTAATATTATTTACTTATTATATTTTAAAAATTTTCTCTTTTGTATATGATTTATAAAGTAATATAATATCGATTATAAGCTACTTTTTTTATATTATTTTAAATTTAAATATAAAACTATTAAAATTAAAATAATTTTTAATATAATTAAAATCTATTAAATTGTTATATATAAAGCAATTATATTATTAAAACTATTGATTATATTATATAATTTATTTACAAATATATTATAAATAACTTTTTTATATTTGCTTAAGTTTTAATATATAATATTGCTAATAATTTTAAAACTTGAATTATTTTTTATATATTATTTTATTATTAATATAATAATAAATCTAATTTATAAAAATATATCTATATTATTTATAAATAATTTATTAATAAATATAAACAATTTTATATAATTTAAACTTAATAGTATAAAAGTTAATTTATAATTAAAATTATTTATTTGCTATTAAATCTTTTAATTTAAATTTTTAATATTATTTAATTAAAAATTAATTATTTATATAACTATTAATAAATTATATATAATTTTTAGTTAATATATACTGCTAATATATACTTTTTATATATATTATAAAATATATTTTTAAATAGCTTTTTTTATATAATAATTAATTAAAATTAATTAATTATTTTAGTTTTTTTAAGTTAAAATTATATTATTTTTATATAATAAAATAATTTATTTACTATTAAATTCAATTAAATAGTTTTGTTAAAATGTTTTTTTTAGCTTTATATAAAAGCTAATTTATTATAATTTATATTTTTTTTTTGCTAAAAAATTCAGTATAACAAAATGAAATATATTATTTATTTATAGTTTTATAATATTAAAATCGTCGATTTATTTTATTATATATAAAAAATATAAATTATATAAAAATATAAATATATTAAACTTTTTACAATAATATTAATAATATATTTTAAATTAATATAGTTTTAATTTAGCTAGTTTATATAATAATTATATAATTTTTAAAATAATATTTTTAAAATATTTAAACTTTAGTTTAATTAATAATTATATAAAAATTCTTTTTATTAGTTTATTTTTTAATTATATATATATTTATATAATGTTTTAAAATTTGTTTAAAATATTATAATTACAAATTAATAAAAATCTAAATATAAACAATAGTTTTTAATTTATTTATTAAATAGTTAAAAATTAAATAAATATTGATTTTTTTTTAAAATCGTTATATTTTTATATAATAAGTTTTAATTTTTTATATAACTTAGTTGTTTTTTTTTTAATTTTTTATATAAAATAAAACTTAAAAATTTAAATATTTTTATATTTTATTTAGTTATATTTAACAAATTAAAATATTTTTTATATAACAAAGTTGTTAATTTTAGTTATATTTAATTCTTTAAATAATATTTTAAATATATTAATTATGCTGTTTTTTTATAGCTTTATTATTAATATATATACTTTTTATTTTTTTGTTATAAAAAAGCTATAACTGATTTATTATATAAAAGTTATATATATATTTATATTTTTTTTTAATTTGCTGCATTTTTTTTATATAATAAAAATCTAAAAATATTAAACTTTTATTAAATTTATTTTTTGATTTTTTAATATTTATATTTTTTTTATATAGTAATAAAGTTTTATTTATATATATTAAAAATATACTAAACTATTTGCTAAATTAATAATAATGTTTAATTTTTTAATTAATTAAATTTTATATAGTTTATTTTAACTTTGTTTTTTTTTTATATAAATATTTTATTTTTTAAAAGTAATAAAAATATATTATATATAGCTAAACTATTATATTTATTAATTATATAATTAATTTTAACTTTTGTATATTTTTTATATAATATTTTTATTGCTTTTTTTATTATTTTAGCTTTTTATATAATATTTAATAATAAAAATAAATTTTAATTAATTTTTAAATATATATTAAAAATTAATAAAATAAATATAAAGCTGTTTAATTTTATAATATTGTTTAAAACTTTAATTACTATTTATAAAATTGATTTTTATTTTATATAATAGTTTATTTTTGTTTTAAAAATATCGTATATATGTTGAAATAGTTTATATACTTTTTTTACTTTGTTTACTGTTTAATAAGCTTTAACAAATATTATACAATATTGTATATTTATTATTTATATATAATTTCGAAATTTTTTAAACAAAAAGTTAATATTTAAATTGTAAACAATATAATTTAGCAGTTTTTAATATATATTAATTTAATATTTATATAATACATTTTATATATTATATATAAATATAAATTTTAAAAATATTATTACTTAAAAAAATATTGTAATATTAATAATATAAAAAACTTGTTTATTGTTTATTTATACAATATCAATTATTATTTTATAATTAAAATTGCAATCATTTTTAATTAAAAATTTAAAACATTAAAATATTTAATTATATAATTAATAATAATAATAAAACTTTTAAATTTTTTTTAAAGTTAAATAGTTTATATTATATTTTATATAATTAAATATTTTATATAAATGTTTTATATAAAAATATTTAAATTAGCAATATAATTATTAAAGTTTTATTTTTATAAAATATATATCAACTTTATATAAACTTATATTAAAAAATAAATATTTTTATTTATATATAACAAAAATAGTTTTTCTATTATATTATATAATCAAGTTTTTTATATTATTGAAATATACTTTTAAACAGTCGGCGTTTTTAAAAAAAAAACAAAAATAATATTGCAATATTAAATATATAATAAATTGTTATATTTAATATATTTTTTATTTATATAGTACTGATTGCAATAAGTATATAGCTGTTATTAAAATAAATATATGCTATTTTTAATATCTAATTTATTTTTATATAAAAATATATTTAAAAATAAACTTTTAGTTATATTTTTTTTATTATTAAATAATTTAAAATATTTATATTTTATAGTTTATTTTAATATTTTATATAATATTGATTATTTAATATAAACTAATTAAATAAAATAGTAATATTTTAATTTTAAATGTTTTTATTTGTTATATAATATATAAATATATTGTTTATAAAAAATTAAACTAATTAATTTTTTTGTTTTTTATTAATATTTTAGTTACTTTTATTTAATTTTAGTTTAATATATTTTTTATATTTTATAAAATATATACTTTTAATACAAGCTTTTTTTTAAAATATATAATTAATTAATTAATAGTTTAACTTTTTATATATAAAACATTTTTTGTTTATATAAAAGTTTTAAATAAGTTACTTTTTTAATTATATAAAATTCTATTAAATATTAAACAAATTTAAAAATTTTTATATATTTTTAAATCGAAAACTTTTTATATAATTGTTTTAATAATATTTTCAGTTAATAAAATATATATTGTTTATTTTTTATACGAAATATTTTAATTTATTTTTGTTTACTATTTAAAAGCAAGCTTATAAATTAATAAAAAAACTTTTATATATAAGTTTTTAAAGTATTAAAACTGTTACTAGCTTTAATATATTTTAGTATACTTATATAATAATTATATTAAATTAAATTTTGTTTTAATAACTTATGCTAAAAGCTTGCTATATTTTTGTAAACTTTATAATTATAATATTAAATATATTATAAACAAAAAAGTTAAAGTTTTTTTTTTTTAGTTTATATAAAAATAATGTTAATTTAATTAGTTTAATACTAGCTATAATTTATATTTATATTAAAATAAATATTTATTATACAATAAATCTTACTTTATATTTTTTTTAGTTTAATAGTATATATATAAAAGTTTTTTATATAACTTTTTAATATTATCGAAAAAATAACGTAGTATTAGTTTTTTATTATTTTAAATCGTTAATATATGCTAATAAATAGTTGTGCTTTATTATATAATAAATTATACAGTTTGTTAAAATAATTCTTTTTTTTTTTTTATATTTTTTAAAAAATAGCGTATTTTTTTAGTGAAATTATTCCGTTTTATATATTTTAAATCAAAAATAACTCAAAAAATATATCTAATATTATTAAATCAAATATTGTACAAATATAAAACTATTATTTAAAAATATATAAAAAATAATATATTATAAAATATTTATAAACTAATTAAAAATTTAGCTTATAGCTAATAGTTGTTATATATTAATATATAAAATCAAAAATATATTTATATTTAATAATTAGTTATATAAACAATATATTGTTTTTTTTTATAAATGTTTAAAAATATATATTTGAAATTAATACTAGCTATATTAATTTTAATTAAAATATATTTATATTATTTATAGTTATATAAAGTTGTTAATTTAAAATAAATAAATCAAATATTTATATAAAAAATAATAAAGTCGATTAAATAGCTAAAAAAAAAGCTTGTTTATTATTATTAAATAAATATTAATTTTATATAATTTATATAAGTTTTATTTATTATTTTATTTTATTGCTACTATTATATTATATACTTTTATATTTTAAAATATTAAATATTTTTTATTAAACTAGTTTATTTATTCGATTTTATATTTTATATATTCAATATTTAAAGTTTTTAATATATAACTTTTATAACAGCTAGCTAGTTAAATTTAAATATTTATATTCAATAATATAATAAACTATTTAAATATTAAACATAATTAATATTATTATTGGAATATTAAGTTTTTAGTTTTATAATTAATTATTAATATACTTTTATATATAATGTTTTAAAAATCTATAATTAAAAACGATTTTATTATATCAGTTATTGTTGTTATATATAATAAAAAGTTCTTTTTTATTATATAACTGTTTCAATACTATTATAATTAAAAATATAAAAAAAAAAAATAAAAAGATTTTTATTATTTAGTTATTATATAATAAATAGTTTAATATAATTATATATTATCGCTTTTAATATTATTTTTTATATTTAAAACTTTATAATGTTATAAAATATATTTTAATATAATAGTTAAACTTAATTTTTTATTTTAAACTTTGTTATATAAAAATTATTCGATTTATATAAAGCAAAAACTTCAAAATATAATATAAAAACTTATTAAGCTTAATTAAACTTTAAGCTAGTTTTGTTTTTACTTTTGCTAATTTATAATATATTTTATAACTACTAATCAATATTAAATAAGCTTTATATATATAATAATATATATAAGTTATATATAAACAGAATATAAAACTAGTTATACTATGTTTATATTAATAATTGATTTTAAAAAAAGTTTTTTTATATAACTAGAAATTTTATTATAAATAAAATCTCTACTAGCGTACAAAATAAATATTTGCTTATATAACTATATATTTATTTATACAACTGCAGTACAAGTACTGCAGTATATAAACTATAATATACAGTTATAACTAATACCAATATTTTAACAATAATAAAACAATAATTAAAAAGTACTTTTTAATAAAATAGCAGTAAAAGTTACAGAATTTTAAAAATTGCTATAGCTTATAATAAAAACTAAAAAAAAGTTATTTTTTAATAGTATTAATTTATAAAAAGTTTATTTTAATCTTTTTGTTTAAAATAATATAATTTAAAAATTTTAGTTTATATTAATAAAATTAATATTTAAAAGGTTTGATATATAATTTAACTTTTTAAAGTTTTTTAATAATATTTTAAATATAATTTATATATAAATTTTTATTTAAAAAAAAAACAAGCATATTATTAAAATATATTATATAAAAAATATTTAAAATATTATTAAATGTTTTTTATATATAATTTTAAAAAATAGCAAAAATATTATATAAATTTATAAATATAATTAAAAATTTATAATATTTATAATATATATAAAACATTATTTTTTATTTATTTTTTTTTTAAATTTATATATAATAATAAACATTTTTAAAATTAATTTTTGAAAATATTTTTATATATGTGATTTTATTCAATATTTTTAAAATAAATAAAAAAATAAAGCGATTTTTTTATAAAACTTTGTTAAATTTTTTATAATTAATATAAAAGTATAAAGTTTTATTTTTTTTAAATATAAAAAATATTAATATTTTTATAAAACTTTTTAATTTTTTAATTTTTTTGCTTTTTATTATTTTTTATAATTAACTTTTTAGTTTTTATAATTTATTTTAAGTTAAAAAATAAATAAAATAATAAAATATTGTTATATTTTTTTATAAATTAATTAATAAGTTATTTTAATAAATATAAAAAAATATATTAATATTAAAAATATTGAAAAATTTAAATAAGTTTTAAAACTTTTTTAAAATTAAATCGATATTTATAAAAATTACTTTTGTTTTTATTTTTTTAAAAAATAAAAGCTTAAATAAAATAATAATTATTTAATAATACTTTTTATTTTAACAAGCTTATATAAATTTTTAAAATAATAACAATTTAAAGTATTTTTATTTAAAATTAAAAAATTATTAATTTAAACTTAAATTTAATATGATTTTTTTATTATTTAAAATTAATTAAAATAATAATAATAAACTTTTTTTTAATTAATTATTATATAATATTACAATATATATATATTAAATTATATAAGTAATTTTTTATTAATTAATTAATTTATAAAAAATTTAATAAGCTTTGTATATATTTAAACTTTTTTAATTTATAATTTATAAACTATAAAATTTATAAAAAACTTTTTATAATTTATAATATAAAACAAAAATATAATTAATATAATTATATTTAATATAAAAGTTTAAATTAGTATATATTTTTAAAAATAATTTATTTAAACTAAATATATATATTAAATAAAAAATATAAAAATATTGAAAAAATAAAATAAATAGTTAATGTTTATTTTTAAACTTTATTGTAAAATTTAAATTTACTTTTTATTTTTTAAATTAAAATTATTATAATTTTTTAAAATAAATCGATAAAAAAAAACAGTTTATTTTAAATAATAAAAATTATTAAATTTTTTTTTAATAGTTTAAATTTTTTAAATAGTTTATTTTTAAAACTATTTATTAAAATATTAATTAATATAATAACTTGTTTTATTATAAAAAAAACAAATAATAAAGTTTTAATTTTTTAATAATTGTTAATTTAAATTTAAATAATAATTAAGTTTATTTTTTAAAAGTTTTTATAACTTTTTAATTTTATATTTATTTTTTAGTTTATTAAGTTGATATATTTAATACTTTAAAATTTAATAATTTGTTAATTTAAATCGGAAATTTTAATATTAAAAGTTTTATAACTTTTTAAAGCAATAATTTTTATAACAGTTTTTATTAACTATATATAAGTTTTATAATTATAAAAAGTTATAATAAAAATAATAATATTATAATAGTTTTATATAAAGTTTATAACAATTTTAATTATAATTTATATATTAACTTAATTATTATTATGTTTTTTTTTAACTTTTGTTTATTAATTTTTATTAATATATTATTATATTAACTATATTTTTTTAAATAATAAATAAAAAATTATAAAAATTTATTATTTTTTTTTTTAATAAATTAAATAGTTTTTAATAAAAAAGTATAGCTTTTTTATTATTAGTTTTTTTTGATTTTTACTTTTTAATTTAAATTAAATAATAGTTAAATTGTTTAAAATATTAATTTAAAAATTAATAAATACGTTTTAATTATATGCTTATATTTATTTTTAAATATATTAACTGTTGTATAAAAGTTTTTATTTATTTTAAAAATATATTTTAATTATATTAATATTAAAGCTGTTTTGTTTTTAAAAATTTTTTAAATAAGTTTTAATATTTAGTTTTATAATTTCAATTTATTTTATTAATTATATATATAATTTTATTTATTAAATAATTAAATTTATATTTAAAACTATTAAATATAAACTTTAATTTTTTAATTTATTTAATTTATTTATTATATATAAAGTTTAAAATTATTAATTTATATTTAAATTTAACTAATTAACTAAAGTTTATATTATTATTATAATTTAATTTAAATTTATTATATTTTTATTAATAATTTATATATATAAAAAATTTAATTATATTATTATTGTTAAAAAATATAAAAGTAATATTATAACTATATTATTAATATATTTTAAAAATTTAACGTTAATAAAAAAAAATCGATTGTTTAAAGTTTTGCTGTTTTTTATAGTTAATAAAATTATTAGTTTTTTTTTTTTTTTTAAAAAAAGTTGTTTTTAATATAATTTTAAATTAAAAATTATACAATTTAGTAGTATATTAATTTTGTTTATTTTATTTAAGTTTTAATTAATAATTTTTTGCTTGTATTTTTATAAAAGCTTTTTATAAAGCTAATATATTAATTAATAGTTTAAAAATAATAGTAAAAACAAAAAATTAAGCTTTTTTAAAAAAAATTTAAAATGAAAGCTAGTTCAAAATATTTTTATTGTTATTTTAAATAATATTTAACTTTATTACATTTATAAATATAATAAACTTTTTAAAACGTTAAAATGTTATTTTATATTATAAATAACTTTAAATAAAAAGCTTTAAAATTATTACAAAATAAAATAAACTATAAGTTAGATATAATATAATAAATAGTATATAGTTAATAATATATATTATATAAAATTAAAGCTTGAAAAAAAGAAGAATTTTTTTTAAGATATGTGCGGAAAAAGTATATACAAGTATATTAGTACTTTTTTAGATTTTAGCTTTTGGATTTTGATATAAATAGTTAATACCGGCGGGAGCAGGCAAGATGTATAAAGACTTAAGGTGATAATAATTATAAGAAATCAAATTATTTCAACTGGGTTTTATGTATAAAGAATTGCAGCATATAAGTTTATATTATAACTGTTGAAATAACAGTGTTAGTTACAGTTAATATATATCTAGATTCTTTTTGTACAATTTGCTATTTGTTTATTAAGTAGTTGATTATACTCTGTTATATGCAATATTAGTAAACTGTTAACAAGCTTATATAATTTTTGTATATACGTTATATATATAAAGATTTTTTTTTAAATATAAAAACAACAATAATATTGTATAATTACAATATTATATTTTATTTTAGCTTTATTATATATAATTAATTATATAAAACTAAATTAATATTAATTAGTAATTATATTAGTTTTTTTTATTTAATAGCGATATATTACAAATTAATAAAATTTAAAAATAAAAGCTGATTAAAATAATATTAAAGTTTTAATTATATAAACATACTTTTTTTTTATTTAAATAAAAAATGTTTATTTTTATATTATATTTTAAATTTATATTTATATATATATATATTTTTTTTTATTTAAATAAAAAATATATATATTGCTATATATAAAAAAAAAATCAAGTTTTTTATTATATAAATATATTTTTTTTTATTTAAACAAAAAATATTTTTATATAAAAAACATAATAACAAACAATATTATTACTTAAAAAATTTTTATTATTTATAGTTAATTATATATATATATTTTTTTTTTATTTAAACAAAAAATATATATATAAAAAAAAGTTTATAATTTAAATTTTTTATTAAATAATTTAATTATATAAATCAATTTAATAATAAACTTTTAGTTATAATAATATTATAATAATTTTAATAAAAAATTAAAAAACAACAATTATTTAATTATAACTTTTTATATAATAAATTTATTAATTATTTTAATATTAATAAAATAATCGTATAAAAATATATTAACAAAAACTATTAAAAAATAACTTTTAATATTTTTATTATAAACAAGTTATATTTATAAACATATATAATTTATTAATTAATAAAATATATATATATAAAATATATAAGTTAAAAGTTTTTAAAAATATATAAAAAAAACTTTAAAAATTAATTAAAATATTAATTTAATATA
>MU378567.1:0-14472 GCA_022495175.1 Hypoxylon argillaceum | reverse complement strand
AATTAAAATATATTAATATATATAATTATTAATTAAAATAAAAAGTTTAATAAAAATATTTATAAATTAAATATATATTTATAAACAAAATAATTATAAATAAATTTATAAAAAATTTTACAAAAAAAAAATAAAAAAACTTTTTAAAACAATTTAACTTAATTGATATAAAAAAAAATTATAAATAAAACAAATAAAAAAAACTATTTATAAAAATTTAAAAGTTTTAAAAAAAAACTTTTAAAAAAAAAAGTTAACAAATTATTAATTTAAAACTAATTAATAATTTTTAAATCGATTTTAATATTTTTAAAAACAATTTTATAATTTTTAAATTAATTAATATAAATTAAAATTAATATATAGTTTTTAAATCGATTAAATATATAATAAAAAATTAAAAAAATTATATATATTTTATTATATTGCTTATTTATTTAAACATATATATTTATTATTTTGTTATATTATTAAATTGTTTTAAATTATTTAAAACATTTAAAAATACAATAAAAAATCAATAAAAAAAGTTAATATATTTTTAAACTACTTTTTTATTTAAATATTAATTAGTTTTTTTTATTAATTTATTATTAATATTTTTAAAACAATTATTAAATTAATTTAAAGCTTATTTTAAACTTTTTATATTAATTAAAACAATATTTTAAAAGTTTAGTTTTATAAAAGTGTATTAAAAATATAAAAAATAAATTAAGCTTTATATTTTAATGCTAAAAAAATCTAACTAAAAAGAAGTACTTTCTGCTTTAAAAAATTCTATTTATGTACTTATTTTATATACTAAAAAAAAATCTCTCAAAACAGCGGTAACACAACAACAACAGTAATAGACCAATCAATCTGATCAATCCAGAAGGCTTATTTCTAACAGGTACCTACTGTAGCTAAACCTAATGCAGCTTTATACATCAAGCTGCATGGCATTTGTTGGATTTGAGCCTCTCCTAACAAGCCTGAGGCTTGTGCATAAGAAGCGCGTATTAATTATATAAGTAGTATAGCTAGTATTAAATAGTTTATATAGCGCACTAAAAAAAGCTTATCAGATAATTTTTTTAAATTAAAGCTAATAACTAATATAATAATAAAGTATATATATTAAATTTAACAATTAAAAGTTTTATTAATTTTTATATTTTATTAAATAATAAGCTATATATATATAACTAATAAAATTGTTAAAATAGCAACTTTTACTGTAATTATTTTTTACTTTTTTAATAACTTTTATTTATAAAAAAAAGACTTTATTACAAAAGCTTGTAGTAGAAATTTATAGATTTATTTAGTTTTTAAACTTATATAAGTTTTTTAGCTAAAACAGCTAAGTATATTAGCAATAGCAGAATTTGCAGGTATAAATATCGACTTTTTTAGTATATCGATTATTGAGCTTATTACTTTTTAGCAAACGTTTTATTTAGCTGCTAAATAAAGCTACAATATAGCAATAAAACATTATAACATTTATTAAATAAAGCTTATTAAGTTTATTAAATAAATATATAAAACAGTATATTTTAATTATAAGCTAATATATATAAAAACAAATAAAACAATTAATAAATAATATAATAAATTAAAAAAGCTCGATATAATAATATAACAGATTTTTAAGTTTAAATATAAACAAAAATATAAAAACTTTATATATTTAATAGTAATAAAGTTTATTAAAAATTTTGTTAAATAAATTAATAAATAGTTAAATAAAATTATTAAAGCAAATATTAAAAGTGCTAATGTTATTAAACTTTTTAAATTTATTACTAACTTCAAAAAAGCTTTTTGAACTATTTACTTTGTTTAAACTGCTAAATTTCGAAATGTTTATAGCACTGAAATTATTAGCAGTATATTAAGCTATTATATTATAGTTTTTGAGCTATGTTATAAAACAGTAGTTTTAAACGTTATAAAAACTAGTAAAAAGTTTATAAAAAAAAAAGCATTTTTTACATTTTAAAAAAAACAAAATAAAAACAAGCTTGTTAACTAAAAGCAACAAAATTGTCAAAAATAGTTTCGTTAAAAAAAAAAAGAGCAAAAATATTATAGCAACTTTAAACGAAGTAAATAATAAAAGAATATTTAAAAAAGTTTGCAAAATAACTTTTGCAAGCGTTTTAAAATAAATATTTATATAAAAAACAAAAAGAAAAATTTTAATATTATTAACTATATAGTATATTATAGATATTATTTAATAGCTAAATGTTAATTTATATTTTTTAAAAACAAACTTAACAATTAAATTTTAAATATAACTATTGAAAAAATCGCTAAACTACAACTGAATATTGACAAAGTTGTAAAATAGGCAGTAAAATATACAAAATAATAGCGCAAAAAAAAAAAGCTTAAAAAAAACAAGCTTAAAGCTGCAAAAAAAAAAAATTAACTTTTAAAACTTTTAATAGCTTAAGTTAAAAATACTTTTAATTTATAAAAAAAAAGTTTGTTAACTTATTTATTAAAAAATTTAGCTATAATAAATTTAAAAGCTTTTTTATATATTTTTAATATATTAAACCGCTTTTTAAATTTAAAAAAAGCTAATTTTAAAAATATAATAATAGCAAAAAATAATATAATTTATATATACAGTTATAAAAAAATCGATATAAAAATTTATAGCTTAAAAAAATATATTATATATAAATTATATAATATAGTTTATTATTTAAAAATAGCTATAAATTTAATGTTATTATAAGTTTTAAACTATATAAAAATTTATTAAAAAAATAAATCTAAGTTTAATTTTTTGAAATATTGCTAAAAAGTGTTTTTGTGTTTTTTAATCTATATATATAATCAATATGTAATAAAATATTTTTTAATATAACTTATAACATATGCTTTTTATATACGAAAAAACTTGTTAAATTTTTATATAAAAAAATCAAAAACTAAAACGAGTTTATATTGCTAGTATTAACAGCTTAAATATTTAAGTTTTAAACTATTAAAACAACTATTGATTTATATTGAAAAAGTAGCAATTATATTATGTTTTAACAATAAAATTTATATTATTAATTATATAATTTGTAGTAAAACAAAAGCATACTACAAAATAGTACAAAAAGCTTGTTTAAAAATTATAAAAATAAATATATATTTAACTATTAATTTTTACAAATACAATAAACTTAATTAAAAAAAACGCTTTTAAAAAGTAATATTAATAATTAATCGCTATTTAAACTATATATAAAACTATTATATAAATAATAAGTTTGTTAATATTATATAAATAGTTTTTAAAAATTATATTAAATATATAAGCTATTATTTTAATACTAAAATAAAAACTATTAAATGTAATAACAAGTTTGTTAATTTAAAATAAAAAACTATTTATTTTAATAAATCGATTATTAAAAAATACAGCATTATTTTTAAAATTTTATTATTACATATTTAAAATTTTAATAGTAAAACTAAAAAAGTAAAAGCTACTATTAAGTTAAAAGCAAGCTTTATATATAACAACTATAAGCTTTTTTTTTTTTTATAAACTAAAATAATTTATATAATAGTTTATTTATATAATTAAACATTTAAATAAATCAATTATTAATAAGCTTTTTATAAAAAGTTTTATTTTTATTTTAATAATTTATAAAATATAATAAGTTATAAAAAAAACTTGTTATTTATTTATTTAAAAGTTTTTAATTATATAGCGTTTATTATAATTTAACAAATTAAGCAAAAAAAGCGCAAATATTAAAAACTCAATTTTAAAGTTTAAATAAGCTATTTAATAAACTATTAATTTATTAATACTTATTATATATAGTTACTACAAAAAAATAAAGTAATTATTACAAAAAATATAACTTTTAATAAAAATAAATTTTTTAATAAAAATTTAAATAAGTTTAAAAATAAGCTTTTTAAAGTTTTTTTAAAAGCTTATAAATTATTAATTAAAAAAATTACATATAAAAACGCTTTTAAATTAAACAAATATATAAAAAACTATTTAAAAAATAACAAGTTTTTTAACATGTTACTAAAAAATATATTAAAAAACTTTAACGCTATAAAATAAAATAAAAACAAACTTATAAATAATGCTTTAAAAAATTTTTTAAAAAAAATATATTTATATATAAGCGCTAAATTTAAACTAAAGCTTTTAATACTTTTTAAATTTTCTTTTGCTATACTATTAAATTTAACAATTTTTTAATTTAACAACTTCAACTTTTATTTAAAAAGTAAATATACTAAAAATAAACTAAAAGTTTAAATTAAAATATTATTTTTTAATTTATTATAAAACAAATAAATTATTTGTTTTTATTTAGCAAAACTTTATAATATATTATATATTAATAACAAATTAATAACAAAAATATAGCGAACTTATTTGTTAAAAAATATTGTATATAGTTATAACAACTTATTATAAATATTTAATATTATAAAAAGCTTTATTAATAAAAAAAAATTAACTTTTAAAAAAGCTTATAAAAAAAAAGCTTTTAAATAAATTATAAATTTTTCGAAAGTTTATATATATTTAAGTAACTAATTTTAAGTATTAAATATTAAAAATAAATTAACTAATATTTTTTATAACAAAATATTATAAATATTAAATATTAATAAAGCTGTTTAAAAAAAAAAAAAAGTTTTTAAGCTATATAACTGTTATTAAAAAGCTTACTTTTAAAAACTGCTATTTTAAAAAATAAAAATTTATTATTAAAACTTATTTTTTTTATTAAAATAATATAATAAATTTGTTAATTATTTGCTAAAAAATCACTTTTGTAAAACTAAATATATATATTTATAAAGCTATATTGAAATAAACATTTAAAAAAAAATTCTAAAAAGCTTTTTATAAAAAAACTTAATATTTAATTATATATAAATATATATATATAAATTTAATAAATATAGCTATTATAACAAATATAAAGTTTATTTAATAGTATAAAAAAATTAATAATTTAATTATAGCAAAAAAAATATTTATATTAATATATTAATAAAAAAATCGTTTAAAATATTAATAGCTATTGCTATTAAATTTAATTTAAAACTTAAATAATATAATGCTATAAATATATTTATTAATGTTAAATTAACTAAAAAAGTTTATATATATATATTGTTAAACTATTAAAAACTTAAAACAGTAGTTTAATTATAACAAGCTTTATATAAATTACAAAAGTTTTTTTTGTTGTAACAAAAAAAACTTACTAAGTTATTTTATAAAATAAAATTTACTTTTATACTTTATAAACTTTATTATTTTTTAAAAAATAAAATATTATTATTTGTTTATATTAACAATATAATAATAACTTATAAAAAAAAAAGCTAAAAAATAGCTAATAAAACAATTAAAACTTTAAAAACTAAATATAACTTTATAAAAAAAAACGATTTATAATAGTTTTTAAAAATAAAAGTTATAAAAAATAAGTAAAAAAGCTTTTTATAATTTTTTTAAACTTTTTATATTAAAAAAATCGCTAAATTAAAAAGCTTAATATTTAATATTTATATAAATACTTTAATAAAAACTAGCAAACTTTTTTTTTATAAAAAAATTGTAACTTTAATTAATATTTACTTATTTTAATAAAAAGTAAAGTTTATATTATATATTATAATAATTATATGTTTTAATATAGTATTTAAAGCTTTATAATTAGCTCGTTTTAATTATAATTTATTATTTAAATACTATAAAACAGCTAATAAGCTTTTATTTTATTTATTAAATATTTAATTATATGTTTTATAATTTAATAATAAAAATAACTTTATAGTAGCTAATAACACTTTATTTAGCAATAATATTTTTAATTAAAAAAGTTTTTAAACTTATATTATAAAGCTTTTTAATAATATTATAAAATAAAAAGCTAATAAATAAAATATAATTATTATATTTATTACTAAAGCTAAACTTTTTATATTTATATAAATAGCTAAAAAAGCTATATATATTAATTAATTAATTAATAAATTTAATATTAACTTTAATAATTAATATATATATATTTAATGCAATAATTAATAAACTATAAAGCTAATTATTAAAAAAATAGCGGTTTTATATATTAAGTTAAAATATATAAATATATATAACTATTAGCTATATTAAAAAATCAAACATAAAAACTTTATAATAAAGTATATATTTACTAATAAAATAATTGTTAATAAATTTATTAAAACTTTTATATTGTAAAAGTAGCTTATATTTTTAATATAATTAAAATTAGTTATATTTTTTTAATAGTTTAAGTTTTTAATAAATGTTTTAACTATTATTAATTAATTTAAAAATTAGCTAATAAACAAAAAATTAATAAAATAGCTAAAAAATAAATAGTTATAACTAATAGTTATTTGAAATAAGCTAATTAAACAAAAGCGAAAAAAGCAAAAGTGGTATAATTTAAAGTTTATTAAGCTATATATGTTTAAAAAAAAAAAAAAAAAAAAAAAACTGTTTAAAAAAGCAACTTTTTTAAATATAAATAATTTTGCTACTGCAATAGCTTAAGTTTAATTTAAAAATTTTAACTAGCTGTTTTTTTTTTTTTTTTTTTTTTTTATGTTTTTGTTGTTGTTTTTTTTTTTTTTTTTTTTACGTTTTATATTAGTTTTTAATAAGCTTAAAAAAATATAAACAGTAGTATAAAAAGTAACAAGTTTAATAACAAAAGTATTATTAACAAAAGTATTATATAAAATATAAAAAGCTTAATAAATATTAATAGATTTAAATTAACTAATTAGTTAATATTTATTAATAAAAAAACAAGTTATTTATATAGTTTTATATATATAATTGTTAAAACAGTATATATAATAGTTACTACAGTTTACAGTTTTTTAATAAATTTTATTTAAACAATTTTGTAAAATATTGCAAATATACTACAAATAAAAAATTTTATAAGTTTTTTTAAAAAACTATATTAAGCTGCTACAAAAGTACTGCTAACTAATATATAATAAGTATATAAATTTATAAAAAATAAATATAACAAGTGTTATAAAAAAAAGTATAAATATATAAGTAGTTTATAAATGTTTTAGCAGTTTTAAAAAAAAAACTAATATAATTAATATTATATTTTTATTAAAACGTTTATAAATATTTAATATATTTATTGTTAGTTTATTAAAACTAAAAATAACAATAAAAAAAATAAACAAACAAGTTTATTAATAAAATATAGTAAATATAAATAAAAATATATTTATTATTATATAAGTTTAACAATAAAATATAGTAAGCATAAACAAAAATATATATATTATTATAAATGCTAAAATATAAAAAAAGTAGAAAAAGTAGCAGTAAAAAGCTTTTTTTTTTTTTTTTTTTTTTTTTTTTTTAAAAAAAAAAAAAAAAAAATTTTTTTTTTTTTTTTAAAAAAAAAAAAAAAAAAAAAAAAAAAAAAAGCTTTTTACTACTGCTTCTTTTGTTTTTTTTATATTTTAGCGTTTATAATAATATATATATTTTTATTTATGTTTGTTATATTTTATTATTAAGCTTATATAATAACAAATATATTTTTGTTTATATTTATTACATTTTATTAATAAGTTTATTTATTTGTTTTTTTTACTGTTATTTTTAATTTTAATAAATTAATAGTAAATATATTAAACATTTATAAATGTTTTAACAAAAATATAATATTAGTTATATTAGTTTTTTTTTTAAAACTGTTAAAATATTTATAAGCTATTTATACGTTTGTACTTTTTTTTATAATACTTGTTATATTTATTTTTTATAAACTTATATACTTATTATATATTAATTAATAATGCTTTTATAATAGCTTAATATAGTTTTTTAAAAAAACTTATAAAACTTTTTGTTTATAATATATTTATAATATTTTATAAAGTTGTTTAAACAAAGTTTGTTAAAAAACTACAAGTTATAATAACTGTTATATATACTATTTTAACAGTTATATATATAAAGCTATATAAATAGCTCGTTTTTTTATTAATAAATATTAATTAATTAATTAATTTAAATTTGCTAATGTTTGTTAAGTTTTTTATGTTTTATATAATGTTTTTATTAATAGTACTTTTGCTGCTAAACTTGTTGCTTTTTATACTATTATTTATATTTTTTTAAGTTTATTAAAAGCTAGTATAAAGTGCAAAAAAAAAAAAAAAAAAAACAACAACAAAAATATAAAAAAAAAAAAAAAAAAAAAAACAACTAGTTAAAATTTTTAAACTAAGCTTAAGCTACTGCAGTAACAAAATTATTTATATTTAAAAAAGTTGTTTTTTTAAGCAGTTTTTTTTTTTTTTTTTTTAAACATATATAGCTTAATAAGCTTTAAATTATACTACTTTTGCTTTTTTTACTTTTGTTTAACTAGTTTGTTTTAAATAACTATTAGTTATAACTATTTATTTTTTAGCTATTTTATTAATTTTTTACTTATTAGCTAGTTTTTAAACTAATTAATAATAATTAAAATATTTGTTAAAAACTTAAACTATTAAAAAAATATAATTAGTTCTAACTATATTAAAAATATAAACTATTTTTGTAATACAAAAGTTTTAATAAGCTTATTAGCAATTATTTTATTAATAAATATATATTTTACTATAAAGTTTTTACACTCGATTTTTTAATGTAGCTAATAGTTATATATATTTATATATTTTAACTTAATATATAAAACTGCTATTTTTTTAATAACTAATTTTATAATTTATTAATTATTATATTAAATATATATATATTAACTATTAAAACTAATATTAAGTTTATTAATTAATTAATTAATATATATAGCTTTTTTAACTGCTTATATAAACATAAAAAGTTTAGTTTTAATAATAAATGTAATAACTATATTTTGTTTATTAGCTTTTTATTTTATAACACTATTAAAAAGTTTTATAATATAAGCTTAAAAACTTTTTTAGTTAAAAATATTATTACTAAATAAAATATTACTAATTATTACAAAGTCGTTTTTATTACTAAATTATAAAATATATAACTAAATATTTAATAAATAAAATAAAAGCTTGTTAGCTGTTTTATAATGTTTAAATAACAAATTATAATTAAAACGAACTAATTATAAAGTTTTAAATGTTATATTAAAACATATAATTACTACAGTATATAATATAAACTTTACTTTTTACTAAAATAAATAAATGCTAACTAAAGTTACAATTTTTTTATAAAAAAAAAGCTTGCTAGTTTTTATTAAAGTGTTTATATAAATATTAAATATTAAACTTTTCAACTTAGCAATTTTTTTAATATAAAAAGTTTAAAAAAACTATAAAAAGCTTTTTTGCTTATTTTTTATAACTTCTATTTCTAAAAACTATTATAAATCGTTTTTTTTTATAAAGTTATACTTAACTTTTAAAGCTTTAATTGCTTTATTAGTTATTTTTTAGTTCTTTTTTTTATAAGTTATTACTATATTGTTAATATAAACAAATAATAACATTTTATTCTTTAAAAAACAATAAAGTTTATAAAATATAAAAGTAAATTTTATTTTACAAAATAACTTAGTAAGCTTTTTTTATTATAACAAAAAAAACTTTTATAACTTATATAAAACTTATTATAATTAAACTACTATTTTAAACTTTTAATAGTTTAATAACATATATATATAAACTTTTTTAATTAACTTAGTATTAACAAATATGTTTACAGCATTATATTACTTAAGTTTTAAGTTAAATTTAGCAGTAATAACTATTAATATTTTAAACAATTTTTTTGCTAATATATTAGCATAAATGTTTTTTTTGTTATAATTAAGTTGTTAATTTTTTTATACTATTAAACAAGTTTTATATTTGTTATAATAACTATGTTTATTAAATTTATATATATATACTTATATATAATTAAACGTTAAACCTTTTTGTAAAAAGCTTTTTAAAATTTTTTTTCAAATGTTTATTTTAGTATAGCTTTATAAATAAATATATTTAATTTTGTAAAAATAATCTTTTAGCAAATAATTAACAAGCTTGTTATACTATTTTAATAAAAAAAATAAATTTTAGTAATAAATCTTCATTTTTTAAAATAGCAGTTTTTAAAAGTAAGCTTTTTAGCAGTAGTTATATAGCTTGAGAGCTTTTTCTTTTTTTTAAACAGCTTTATTAATATTTAATACTTGTAATATTTTACTATAAAAAGCATTAGCTAATTTATTTTTAATATTTAGTATTTAAAATTAGTTGTTTAAATATATATAAACTTTTAAAAAGTTTATAACTTGTTTAAAAGCTTTTTTTTTATAAACTTTTTTAAAAGCTAATTTTTTTTTATTAACAGAACTTTTTATAATATTAAATACTTATAATAAGTTATTATAACTATATACAATATTTTTTAATAAACAAGCTTATTATACTTTTGTTATTAGCTTGTTATTAATATATAACATATTATAAAGTTTTACTAAATAAAAACAAATAGTTTATTTGTTTTGTAATAAATTAAAAAATAACATTTTAGCTTAAGCTTTTAGTTCATTTTTAGTACACTTGCTTTTTAAACAAAAATCAAAGTTGTTAAATTAAAAAATTGTTAAATTTAACAATGCAGCAAAAAAAGATTTAAAAAGTATTAAAAGCTTTAGTTTAAATTTAGCACTTATATATAAATATATTTTTTTTAAAAAATCTTTTAAAACATTGTTTATAAGCTCGTTTTTTTTTGTTCTATAGCGTTAAAATTTTTTAACACGCTTTTTAATAGCATATTAAAAAGCTTATTATTTTTTAAATAATTTTTTATATATTTGCTTAACTTAGAAGTGTTTTTATATATAATTTTTTTAATTAACAATTTATAAGTTTTTAAAAAAACTTTAAAAAACTTGTTTTTAAACTTGTTTAAGTTTTTATTAAAAAATTCATTTTTATTAAAAGTTATATTTTTTATAACAATTATTTTATTTTTTTGTAATAATTATATATAATAAGTGTTAATAAACTAGTAGCTTATTAAATAGTTTATTTAAGTTTTAAAATTAAGCTTTTAATATTTACGCTTTTTTTGTTTAATTTATTAAGTTATAACAAATGTTATATAACTAAAAACTTTTAAATAAATAAATAACAAGCTTTTTTTATAGCTTATTATATTTTATAAATTATTAAAATAAAAATAGAATTTTTTATAAAAAGTTTGTTAACAGTTAATTTATTTAAATATTTAGTTATATAAATAAATTGTTATATAAACTATTTTAATTTATAAAAAAAAAAAAAGTTTGTAGTTATTATATATAAAGCTTACTTTCGACTTAATAGTAGCTTTTACTTTTTTAGCTCTATTGTTAAAATTTTAAGTATATAGTAGTAAAATTTCGAAAATAATGCTATATTTTTTAATAATTGATCTATTAAAATAAATAGTTTTTTGTTTTAAGCTAACAAGCTTGCTATTACATTCGATAGTTTTTATTTTAGCATTAAAATAATAGCTTATATATTTAATACAGTTTTTAAAAACTGCTTATATAATATTAACAAATTTATTATTTATATAATAGTTCTATATATAGTTTAAATAGCAGTTAATTATTAGTATTACTTTTTAAAAGCGCTTTTTTTAATTAAATTTATTATATTTATAAAAATTAATAGCTAAGTGTATATTTACTTTTATAATTTTTAAACGAGCTTTTTGCACTATTTTGCAGTACACTTTTGCTTTGCTGCAAACTATATAATTAATAGTACAAATCTCGTTGTTAAAGCGTAGTACAATTATTACTTCTTTAATATAAATCAATAGTTGTTTTAATAGTTTAAAATTTAAATGTTTAAGCTGTTAATACTAACAGTATAAATTTGTTTTAACTTTTAACTTTTTTGTATAAAAATTCAACAAGTTTTTTTATATATAAAAAGCATATATTATAAGTTGTATTAAAAAGTATTTTATTATATATTAGTTGTATATATAAGTTAAAAAGTATAAAAATACTTTTTAGCAATATTTTAAAAAATCAGACTTAAATTTATTTTTTTAATAAATTTTTATACAGTTTAAAGCTTGTAGTAACACTAAATTTATAACTATTTTTAAATAATAAGCTATGTTATATAGCTTATATATAACGTATTTTTTTAAACTATAAATTTTTATATTGATTTTTTTATAGCTATATATATAAATTGTACTATTTTTTGCTATTACTACATTTTTAAAGTTAGTTTTTTTTAAATTTAAAAAGCGATTTAATGTGTTAAAAATATATAAAAAAGCTTTTAAATTTACTATAACTAAGTTTTTTAGTAAATAAATTAACAAGCTTTTTTTTTATAAATTAAAAACGTTTTTAATTTAAACTATTAAAAGCTTTAAAAGTTAATTTTTTTTTTTTGCAGCTTTAAGCTCGTTTTTTTTAAGCTTTTTTTTTTTGCGTTGTTGTTTTGTATGTTTTATTGCTTATTTTACAACTTTATTAATATTTAGTTGTAATTTAACAATTTTTTTAATAGTTATATTTAAAATCTAATTGTTAAGTTTATTTTTAAAAAATATAAACTAACATTTAGTTATTAAATAATATTTATAATATATTATACAATTAGTAACATTAAAATTTTTTTTTTTGTTTTTTATATAAATATTTACTTTAAAACGTTTGCAAAAGTTACTTTATAAGCTTTTTTAAATATTTTTTTGTTGCTTATTTCGCTTAAAGTTGCTATAGCATTTTTGTTTTCTTTTTTTTTAACAAAACTGTTTTTAACAATTTTATCGCTTTTAATTAACAAGCTTATTTTTATTTTGTTTTTTTTAAAATGTAAAAAATGCTTCTTTTTTTATAAACTTTTTATTAGTTTTTATAACGTTTAAAACTACTGTTTTATAATATAATTCAAAAGCTATAGTGTAATAGCTTAACATATTACTAATAATTTCAACGCTATAAATATTTTAAAATTTAGCAGTTTAAATAAAATAAATAGTTTAAAAAACTTTTTTAAAGTTAATAATAAGCTTAAAAAATTCAATAATGTTAATACTTTTAACATTTGCTTTAATAATTTTATTTAATTATTTATTAGTTTATTTAGCAAAATTTTTAATAAGCTTTATTACTATTAAATATATAAAGTTTTTATATTTTTGTTTATATTTGAACTTAAAAACTTGTTATATTATTGTATTAAGCTTTTTTAGTTTATTATATTATTTATTAATTGTTTCGTTTGTTTTTATATATGTTAGTTTATAATTAAAATATACTGTTTTATACATTTATTTAGTAAGCTTAGTAAATTTTATTTAATAAGTGTTATAATGTTTTATTGCTATATTGTAACTTTGTTTAACAGCTAAATAAAGCGTTTATTAAAAAGTAGTAAGCTTAATAATCAATATATTGAAAAAGTTGGCGTTTATATTTGCAAATTCTGCTATTATTAGCATGCTTAGCCGCTTTAACTAAAAAGCTCGTATAAGTTTAAAAACTAAGTAAGTTTATAAATTTCTATTATAAGCTTTTGTAATAAAGTCTTTTTTTTATAAATAAAAGTTATTAAAAAAGTAAAAAGTAATTGCAATAAAAGTTACTATTTTAACAATTTTGTTAGTTATATATATATAGCTTGTTATTTAATAAAGTATAAAAATTAATAAAACTTTTAATTATTAAATTTGGTACATTTGTTTTATTGTTATATTAGTAACTAGCTTTAATTTAAAGAAATTATTTAACAAGCTTTTTTTAGTACGTTATACAAACTACTTAATACTAGCTACACCATTTATGTAATTAATACGCACCTCCCACGCACGAGCCTCAGGCTCGTTAGGAGAGGCTTAAATCCAACACTAGGGACCAGTTACCTAATTGGACCTAAGGTTAGTCAATCGACTAGTCCAGGGACTAGTCAGCTAACTAAATCTAAAACTGGTCGAGTACTACCTACATACAAAAAAATAAGCAAAGAAAGTATTATTTCGTTGAAACTTTAACAAAAATACATAGACTTAAAGTATTAATATAACAATTTAAATAAAAATTTATTTAAAAAAATTTATAAAAAGCATTATACTATATATTTTGTAACAATACTATATAAAAATATATAATGTTTAAATATAAAGTTTGAACTTATAGCAAGTTTTCAATTTATGTATTAATATTAAACGGCCGACTAGTTTAATCAAGTTAACTAGTAGTTTCGGAAAGAAATGATTGCTTAAATTAAAGCAGACGGATTGTACGGCCCCCTTCTAGGAACGTCGTATACCGATCGACTTGTTTGACTCGTTTGCGCTTCGAGGCTATAATAGGTCATATGTCATACGGACCCATTTATTGAGGGGTTTCCGAGACATTTCTTGGCATTGTGTATATATAGGCTGGCTCGGTCCCCTTCTCTCCAGAGTAACCT